>JAWZTD010000048.1:2146063-2167131 GCA_035221335.1 Echites panduratus
ACATTATTTCTATGATATTTAATTGAAATTAAATAGATTTTTAAACTTTTATGTAAAGTTACAATCAACGTTTCATTATAAAAATTCTAAAATAAAATTAGATTGGAGCGAAAGCACGTTCAACTTGTATATCACCGTTACTAAAATGTTCCGACGGAAAATAGACAATTCAACGCAACGCACTGATGCGACTTTAAACTTAAAACACCCAAATTTCAAAGAAGCTCAGAGCGCCTAATTTTCGCGCCTACGCATTCAGGCGTCCCCGACTCCACATAACTCAGTAATCGCTGCACCTCCCATTTCCACCCAAAACCACCACAGCTTCCATTGCCCCGCCCATGGAGACCATGGCCACGGAGTCCTTTATTCTCTCCAAACTTCAATCGTCCTCCGATCTCTCTGGGATTTACAACATTTTTGCCGAACACCTCGAGCCATTTCAACAATATTTGGAACCCAAAAAGCCCTCATTAAAACCCTCAAAAACCCTTGATTCTGCAACCACGAGGTCACTCGCAAAGCAGTTTTTACCATTTCTTAGCAAATCGTTGTCTTTCCTACCCAAGCGTCTTGCCTCCGAAGCTGAATCACAGTCGCCGGATAAAATATCTCACGAGATTGTCCTAGAATTGTTCGGTATTTACAGACTGTGTATAAGCTGTCTTGATTTAATTTCTTTGCAGTTGTCTGGCAAGCCATATTCTGTTCAGGCTCAATGGGTTCGATTTATTCATTGTCTGGAGGGATGGAAATTATATGAAGAGGCGGAAGTTGAAGGTCTTTTACTACTTGAGAGTCTTAGAGGAATTAATTTTGGTAAAATGGGGGCAAAAACAGGAAAATTGAAGACCCAGTTGGTTCCTAGACTTAATAAAGAGAACCGGGATCATGATTTTGGTTTGGTTATTGTGGAGATAGTCATAACATTGGTCAAATGTGCTTTGATGAACCAAAGTAAAGAGGAGGCAAATTACAAGAGGATCCTGGCTTTGGTTGGTGAAGCTGCCCCATGGTTCAAGTTATAAACTTGTACTCTTTGCTCTCTCCTTTTTATTAATTTTAATTCATATATCTGCATGCACAAACACTTAAATGCTTTTGTAGTGACGATAGCACTGGATTCATCATTGAATTTTTGTTGGTAATCTTCAGAATGAATTGGAAATTCTTAAATTTTTTGAGGGAATTGGTAGTTTAACAATGACATTTTGGGCTTGATAATACAGGATTTTAGATGCCAGTGCCTGTGATAGATTTCAGAGGGTGCTTGTTTCATATCTGAATAAAATTGCTCTGTTTATGGTCACGGATCTAGAAAGTTTCAGCAACGACTTGGTGGTTCAGTTTTTTAAGTTGTCATTTTCCGAGTATGAGAAATCTTCCATTAAAGATCAAATATATAAGGTGAACGGTGATTTATTATTCACATCTTTCAAATGAAGTTGACATGTCACTCTAATTGGTTTCCATGTCTTCGCAGTTTGCCTTGAGGGCATGTTCTTGCATTTTCTCACAAAATAGTGGTGTATCCTCGAGCAGCATTGACATTATGCAGTCTATCATGAGTTCTGTGGCTACTGTATGTAAGGTATTGAGTGACAGAAGAAAACTGGGAAGAAAATTGTTATTATTGCTGTGATCATTTTATTCATTCTTATGGTTATGTTAGAAAAGATTTATGAGTTAACTGAATGCAGTATTAAGAACATAGTTTCTGTTATTTTACTGATGAATGTTAATAAGAGAGTCTCCTCATTAGAACATTTTTTTTGAATTGGAAGGTTGAAGTTGAGAGCACTGTATTTGAGTTTCTGGAACTTGTCTCTTATTGTGCCAATAAATGTCAAAGTGCAACTCCAACAGTCTGCCGTGCTGTTGCTGAACTTTTAAGTAGATTAGCTGACTCTCAGGTATGTGCTTTTCCTATTATGGCTGCTTATTTTGCTATTCGTATCTTTTTCTTCTCAAAGTAGTGCACTTGACAAAAAAATCTGACCTTTTTGAAGGCTATTTTGCCTCTTGGCCCAATCATAAGGCTTTATGGTACCGGATTGTTAATCTTTTCATTCAGTGGGCATCAGCAAAACAGTGAATCTACAACTGAGATGCATGCAAAGGATGCCTCTGGATCTCAAAATTTTCTTGATTACGAGAGATTGGTCCTACAGATTCCTATTTCACTTAATTCATTGAAAGATTTCTTTGCTACTGGCAGCAAAGTTAATGGGTTATCAGAAGCAAGAAGTTCTTATTTGCCATCTTACTATAGGGCTTTGGAATTCGTATGCAAGCCACTTGCCGAATTTGTATATGCAAAGAGGAGAGAGATTTTAGGTGAAAGACATAGCGAATCATTTATATCCAATTTAGTTATTGCCCAAGAAGCATTCCATGATTTTGGTCGTGTTCAAAATGATAGGTATGTCTTGATGTGTTCTGCAAGTGTATGAAGCATTGGTCTTTTCTTGTGATATATCTTTACTTGCTCTAAGGATCAATTAAAATGACATTGAGGTGATCTAAAGAAGTATTTAGACAAATCAGAATGAATCTTTTTGAGAGTTATACTGTTCTTGAAACATTTCTTTCGTCTGCTCAAACTGTGGATGATATTATTAGATAACAGTGCTATAACAATGTCTTCCAATTCTATTTGTTTCTGAGTAGTTTATACTGGCTAGCTTCTTTTTCATTTCTTTCTCTCTCATCACATGTATACTTTTTGCCATTTTGATTAGCAGCTTATTACTGCCACAATGCATGCTAAACCATAGACGTGTTCGAATTTTTTGTGTTGCAGCATGGCTGAAAAGAGAAACCTACAGAGCAGAAATATATTTGATGAATGTCTCAAGACAACGATTCTTGTAGCTGTAGCTGGTTACACCCTTTCATTCAAGACTGGACTTTATATTAAGGTTCAAATGTAATTTATGACACTGAACTGAAGATTTTAAATAATGCTGCTTCTTTATCATTTTTTCTATTTTGTAATGACCATTCTTTGAAGTTATCCTGTCATTTTCTTTCATATCGTACCTGAGCATCATTCTCTTCTAAAGTTAGTTTGTCACTTCTGTTCCAGGAAAGTGCAAATCTCCTGAATGATCTCATTTCAAATGATGGGATTCAAATCAATGGACTCAAGTATCTCTTCGCCTGGCTTTATAATATTTCTGTAGTTTTATACAAGAATAAGAAAGTGAATGAGGTAATTATATTGTCTTCTGATGTGTTGAGAATCCTGTTGTTTCCATGCTCAAGATGCTTGAAAGCTACCAGTTCTGACATTTCTATGGTGTTGCTTCAATTTTTTCCTTTTTCATCGTAAGATAATCTTTGGCTCTCAAAATTTTGGGTTACCTAAGTATTTTATATTCTGAATCAGTATTTTGAATTTTTATCTTAGCATTTTGTAACTTCTATGAGTGTATTAGTTCTCTCACTGTTTATTTTAAATTTTAATTATTTTTTATTTTATCTTTATAAAATCACTGTTTTTATTTGTATTAGTCTGGAAATGACAGACAATAAGCAGTATGAAGATGTAGAAAGGCCTTCGGCGTTTCTAGAACTGCTATAATCTTTTTTCCAGCTTGCATACTCATAATGATCATACATTTGTTGAGAGAACACATGATATAAACTAAATGAGAGAACACTCCATCTATGGAAGTTAATGAGCTTCTTAGTATCATTGTATAGTGCCCCTAATTTTAGTTTCTCTTGATTGCTAAGGATCAAAAAATTGTTCTATCCCTAAATTCTGACAGATAGTTGAAATACTTGATTGTTAAAATCCTTTTTTCAATTATAAATGCAAATTTATGTACTTAATCACAGTTATTGTAATTTTTCTTAACTTGTGTTAACACAGCACAGTTCTCAGCTGAATACACCTTTCCGTTATTTGCTTTTCTAACAATAACTGTAAAAATACTTAAAGAATCTAATGCATGTCCTAATATGTTGGTTCCAATTGGACTCGGCTTTCACCAGGTATTTTTGTACTATTGTAGGCTTCAGAAGCTCTAAAATTAAGCTGCAAAGCATCTTGGAATCGTTTGGTATACCATTGTAAATTAAATGAGTTTCATGGAGATTTTGAGAAGGCAGCCAAAGATTATATCGCTGAGTCTTGTGAGAAAACTGTTTTTCTTCTGGATTTACTTTGTGAAGGAAGCAGGCATGAGATGACTGAAGTACTCAAAGATAGCCTGGAAAAATGGTCCATTGCAGAGAACATAGCCAAGTCACTTCCTCCACCCTATCTTTTAGTCAAACGCTTTGTAAAGGTGAACTACTAAATCTCTTTTCTGTGTTATGCTAATCATATGCATCTTTGTCATCTTATTATGGATGTTGCTCCAGATAGGGCATAAACTTCTCCAGGAGGAGGATGTTGATCAGAGAGCATTAACTCTGTACTCCTTGCTTTCATCATCTGTGAATATGTCAGGAAGGTCTCTGGGAATACTTCTGGAGCAGGTTGGCTACATTTTATTTTCTCCCGCTCTTCTCTCCTGAGATACTTTTCTTGTGTTATATTTTTAATAATGATCTGTTGCCTTAGGATTGATCTATTTTCTGACCTTTTTTTAATGCCGTCAGGAACTTATGGCATATAATGCAATCAATTCATTGAACTCCAGAGTTTGCCAGAAAGTGCGCATGGCAATCATAGACACCCTATTGGAGAAAGTATATGTCTCAAGTGATTATTATGTACAGAAATCCAAAATACTTATTGCCAAGGGAGGGGAAATTAGAGCTTTTGGAGTTGAAAGACTGGAAGAGTGCATTCAACATCTATCAGAAGCAATATCTATATTGGTGAACCCTTATTCAACAGTTCTCTTTCTTCTGTTAATATTCCTTTTGCTTCCTTGTTTTATTGTGCTTTTCTTGCTCTGTATTCTTTTCCTTTTCTGGATGTGATGTTGACATTCTCAATTGTTAATTATGCAGGGTGATGTGTGTTCTGTAAATACTAATTGTGATAGTCAAGCTCACCATCTGATGGCCAGTGCTCTTTGTTTACGTGCATTATGTTCACATGAGAGTGTGCAACCAAATGCAAAGGTGTTACTGCTTAAAAGGCTAGTCTTGAGCATCAAACATATGAATTCAGAGGCTTTCATATAAATATTACATCTTTTTGAAAATTTTGTTTTTCTTGTAACGTTGTTCTCTGAACAGAAACTTTGAAGATATTCAAAATGCAGTTAATCTGTGGTTGTGTCCGCATGAATGCCATGCTGGTTCTCAATCTACAATGACATTTGAATCAGTGCTAGAGTTGTTGCATGACAATGATCAGTCCCAGAAATTGGTTAATGATATGCTAAACCTTATCTATCATGTTCTTGATTTCTTGTCAACAAAGGCAAGCTCCGCAATTTAAAATTTCTATACCCATGTCGAATGCTGGTCATGAGATTTAAATTTTTCCAATTTTATAATTTTGTCTCTATTGCAGGGGTATACAAAAATTCATCCACAGATATTTGAGATACTTATTAGGTTATGCAAATGGAGGAAACTTTCCCTAGAGGAAGTTTTAACCATGCTCTGGGAAAGCAGGAGACTTGGGCATCCTCTGTGTGCTTCTCCTATACATGAATCATTCATCTCAAAATTATCAGAGCATTACGGAGAAATATCCAATTGTTCCAGATTCTGGATGAAATGCATGGAATTATCAAAGCCACTGCTAGTTGGTTTCCAGCAGAGTTTTTTTTTGTCATTAGCTGCCCCTTTGCAAGGTTCATTATTTAACAGGAGTCTGTTTGAGAGAACTGGTGATGCAGTTCAGTTGGTTGGTTCTGATCTTGTCCGACTTGTAAGTCCTTATATATGAGGTGTATCATTCTTACATGTTGTCAATTCCTGATTATAAGAGTGGATTTTAATGTTCTTTGAAACACATGCTAATTTGTTTGCTTTGTTCTTCGTAGGTTTCTGTAGATGAAGTCAGCCTTGTTGCTTCTGATCTCATTTCCAACGTAAGCTCTTTTAGTAAAGATAAGGTTTTTTAGTGATTTTCTGGTTGAGATGGTAGGCTAACTTCCGGTTTGCTCTTGTTTTAGGATCCTGTCTCTAGTACTTCAGCTTTTCTTTCAGCATATCTCTACTATGACTTGAGCTACCAATTAATTCTAAAGGGACAAGTTATGCAGGTAAAATTAGAAGTATTACTGCTTCCCATGATATTTCTGTGCTTCTCACTTTTCATTTTTGCATGATATTTTAATTCTAGCCAAGGGGGCCTCTGCAAACATCCTGAAGGATTGTAAACCTGTGTGAACTGCTTGTCAATTTCATATTCATGGGTGCCAACTACCAATTTCTTTACATATATCTTTGAATATGTTTAAACTTCAATGAAAATACTTTTAGAATATCTCAGGATTACCTTATATACCAAAAGGGCAATCGTGTAGAGGGGGAAATGGTTCTTAAAGTTTCATTGATACATTCCTCCTATCAAAAGCTTGCTGCTTTTCTGGGAGCATGCAACGGCTGATGCTGTTTTTAATGCACAAAGAATTGCTCATTCTAGTATTAAATGATTGAGTTGTTTCTAGTTGCTAGACTTTGATTTCATTAATGAGTTTTGTCATTTTATTGAACTTAATGCTTCTCATGATTTTTCTTCATTTTATTAGACTGTGCCTGCATTTGATGAGGTCTTACTGATTTATTTAGGCTCTTGGATTTGCAAAGGAATCCCATAGGTTACGTAGCAAGCTCTTTCAAGAGACATTCAGGTGCTCTATAGATCAGGGAACTAAATGTAATGAGGAATCTGCAAATGGTACTCAGAAGCATTACTATTCTATTAGCAGCTTCCACATACACAATCACGTGGCTTCTGAAGCCTGGGGTTCAGGTTTTCCGGGTGACTTTAAGTGTGGTGTACTTACTCCTTGGATTGTACTTCATGGTTATCTTGATAGCACCCTACAGGTTTGCTGACAAAGTTTTGTTTTACTATTTCATAATGAATTTGAATTATGATAATATTATGTTTTGCCTAGTAACCTTTGTTCAATGTTTCTCAATAATGTTGTTAATTTTCATTGTTGATGTATTACAGGTGGGAAATATTCAAGAGATACTTGGAAATGGAACTGAAGCTGAAACTCTTCTTTCATGGGGAAAAACCATTTCCCTTCATCGGTGCTTGCCACTATATGTGATTGCTTTTTCGTTTTTGCTGGGTATTGTAATTATTACTCTTTTCTTCTGAATTTCTCATATACATCAATCATTTGCACTTTGCTTGGCTATCAAGGATGTTGGACAATCTATTTACATACTGGCTTCAAATCTCAGGCAAACTTTACAGCAAAAAAGAGCTCTGGGAATTGGCAGAAAAGGAACTGAAAGATGTGTCACAGATATTGGATGAGAACTGGGAAATGATATCTTGCTCGAAATGCAAAAAATTTCTTGAGATTTCCATTTATCAACATCTTGGGGACTTGTTCAAAAATAGATCTGGTCATAACATGGGAAATCATTCTATAGATATATTATCTCGTGCAGGAGAGATGTACATGTCAGCCTTGCATAGACTAAATTTGTCCGAATGGAAGAATTCTATTAGTAGTTCTAAGGAATCTATTACTGATCATGATAGAAGTTATGTTTTCAATTGCAACATGGATCAGTTATACTCAGATGAAATTCCATCTGAATTTGAAAGACCTGATGTAAAAACTAAGCCAAAGAGGGGTAGAAAGACTAAGAAAGACAATGCTTCTTCAACAAATGGGGTGAGGATGACTCGATCTAGGTCCCGTGCTCTTGGAAGCAATGCTGAAGTTATTCCTGCCAGTACTGTAACTGGATCTGGCATAAATTCAAAAAGTGACCACTTATATTCTGAAACTTATGCCTTAAAAAAAAGAGGAAATTCTGGCGAAAGTAATTCATCGCTCACTGACTGTACAAGTGAAGTCTCAAGACTTTGTAGCAAAATGAAGTGTTGGCACTGCCTTGCTCTTCAAGTTTGCAAAACTTTGTATTTGGATGATCTTGTTCATATGAAGTGGGAGCTGATATGGAGAAGGTTTTCAATGATGCTACTTATTGGCATAGGTATGGTAAGCATATAATGGACATATCATGAACAAAAGGAACAGCATTTTTCTATTTGTTGCTCTGGTTGTGCTTTGAAATAAGCAAAAATATTTTCCACTTCTGGTTTCCTTGTAATTGTCTCTTGTTATTGGTTTCATATGCTTTGTCAGACTGAAACTTTGAATTGTATTGTTTGCCATAGTGCTTGGTAGGCAGTGTGTGAATAATGTTTTAGTATTTGAATTGAACTAGCATGCTTGCACCCTTCTCTCTTTTCATTTCACAGTCTTTTATTTTCTTGGACAAGCAAGTAGTTTATGAGCATTGGTTTTGGTTCTTCATAGACAATTTCTTCACCTTTGTGCCTCTGAGTTTTTGGATGAAGTTAGTAAGGTTTTTACATAATGAAATTGACAAAAAGGAGAATTAGTATGAATATTTGCAAGATTTCTTTCAGTAGTTTGTTCCATGTCATTGCCTTATTCATGTTGGGAAACACTAGTGCTAACAATTTTACATGATTTCTTTTGTTCTCTCTTTCTGCAGGGAAGTGTTTAATTGTTCTGAATGAAAACCACAAAGCACATGAAATGCTTTTGCTGAGTACAGCAGTTCTCCTAAATCCATCTTGTCCAAAATATTCTTCTCTTTCATATGATTCACCAGTTGACTTAATTGGAAAGGAAATACTGGTGGATGTGTTAGCAATTGAGCAAGCACTGTTACTCTATAATATCTGTGAGATTGCTTTGGAGAGCTATGGTTACAAGTTTTCCAGGTACATCTTGAAAGTACATGATCAATCTGCTTATGAATGTACTTTTGGCCCATATATCTTGTGTTGTTTCATTTTTCATATTTTAATTGTCAAATTTCACTTAATACACCACGGTAAACTTATCTTCTCTATAGGAGAAATATAAAATGATTTCAGTAAATTGTGTTTTTTCATATGTTCATTTGTATTTGGACAAATGTAGTCATAAGTTGTCTGCATAATATAGAGCTTTTAATGTTGCATTCTAGAATAGGAAGGAAAAGGTTTATCTTAACAACTGAACACACTCATGAATTGTAGAACTTACAGTAATCTGATTCCCTTAAAACATTCCGATAAAAATTCAACATTCTCATAATCTTTATGTTTATGTTTGCTTATTTCATGGCAATCTTTTTCATCTTTTTTGCTAGATGGATTGCCATTTTAAACACTTTTTGTGCTTCTCATTTGTGGGCCTGCATATTTGACATTCTATTATATTATGCAGGGAGAATGGCTGTGAATTTTCATGCTTTGGAATACCTAAGATAGTTTCTTGGTTGAAACATGCCTTTGTGCTCTGTTCTGAGGTCCCTTTACTTTTTCAAAAGGTAAGCCTTTTCAGAGTTTTGGTTTGTCTATTGTATATTGGCATTTAAAGGAATCTTGATGGAGAGAATGGCTAAATGCAATTATGAAGAATGGTTAAATGCAATTATAAAGAAGAAAGATAACTCCAAATCATGAAAGTACACTTTTTGTTGCTAACTAATAGGAACATGCTACTTTATGATTTATTGATCATCAGCTATGTAAAAATTACTATTGTTTTTTAAGTTTTCTTACTTTCTTATACCACAGCCATTCACATAGGAAACTCAATCACACTTGATTTATTCTTCATTATTTTTGCAGTACTTACCATGCTTCTCCCCTCTGGTTTGGGTGTCTATTGTCAAAATATTTGAAATTTCACTTCTTACCCAAACAAACTCTGGCAGGTTTCAAGGTTGCTGACAATTGTCCATGTGCTTTCTACCTCAGTGAAGGCTTTTTCTTTATCATTGGAAACAGCTCTCTCTGAAACTCACTGGGCTGCATTTTTCCATCAAGCTTCAATAGGGAATAATGTAAATCAGCTACTATTTTCTTGTCCAATCCAGAAGGGACATGGCAAAGACATAAGATATCTTCAGGTACATGTTGTAGACTTGCCATCAGAAAGAGAAAACAAATCAAAACAAGTTGTCTTTGCAAGAGTTCATTTTATTAATTGCATTTGCAATGGTGGTGTTTTGGTAAGAACAATTTTCAACTTCTAAATGTGTGGCTGTGTACTCAATATCCCCTCATGTGTTGTAAAGCAATTCGGGCCACCATCTTTCCACGGACATTTCAATTGTCTATTCCTCTTTTGTTTTTTGTTATTTAGTTGTATTGATGCTGGGCATTCTGAAGCGAAAAAGGAATGATCTTTTTTCTCATGCAAATATGTTCTTCATTACTAGCACAAGTTTTGCCGAAATATAAAAATCTGTCACTGTGCTTAATTATAAAGTAAACATATATTTTCATACTTATGATGATTATTGTGATCCTCCTTTTAGGGCACTCATCTTTCGAGCTCAGATTTTGTACCCTCATCAATACACCATTCACTCAGGTTTGGGCTACTTCAGTTTGGGCAGATGTCTTTCCAATTTCTTAAAAACGAATTGATCATTTTTCCTTCCTCATGCAGGGGTATAGCAAAATCACAAGATATGGATGAATTTGTTTCAAGGTTTTATCAGAGATTACCATGCTCCACTGTAATATGTATTAGCATGTTTGGAGGCTCTGATGCTAATCTTCTGGGGGCATTGTTGAGCTGTCCTGATGCTCAAGGATGGATTCTTGTATCTCGCTTGAACTCCTGCAATCAGCCTATTCTCATACTTCAACCCGTGGATTCAGTCTTAGATGGTAATCCTATATATGAGTACTGAAATTCAGCATTATGCAAATGGATTGTCTTACCTACTGGCTACTGCTAATGGACTAATTTTTAGCATTGTATCTACAGAATCTTCAGTTGGTGTGGAGTTTTCCAACACAGGTGTTTCCTACGAAGCAAAAGATCTTGCCAAGCCATGGCAATGTTCATGGATCTCTAGTGTGGTGGATGAAGCTGCTCCTATTTTTAGAGTCATACTGAAGGAAAATTACCTATCATCTTCAATATATCCAGAAGATACAAAGGAGAACAGGAGATTATGGTGGTCCCAGAGGGAGAGACTTGATCGTTGTCTTGGTAAATTTTTGCAGTAAGTATTTTCTTGGTAATAACTACTCTCATGGGACCTTATCTTTATATATATGTGTCCATCATCTGTTAACAGAATCATACTACACTATTTTTACCACTGATTTTTTCCATCAAATTGCACTCTGCATGGCAAATTGGTATTCTGCATTATTTGTCTTAAGTTATATTTGTCCATCATCCACTAAATCATGAACTTTGAGGTTAAATAAGAATACCCATGATTTTTACTTGCATTTTATTTTTTTGAGTTACTGGTCTTTCACCATTTTATTTTTTGATATACTTCCTGCTTCAGGCTATTGGAAGATTCATGGTTAGGTCCTTGGAAATACTTGCTCTTGGGACACTGGTCAGACAACAATCACCTGAGTTCTTTGGAAAGGAAAGTAATGGGTGATTTAAGATTAAAGTGCAAAATCACTGTCAGTAAGGATCTTCTGAGAGTTATCCTCTCTAGTGCTATGCATGCTTCAGAAATAAGAGGATATGGATTACAGCTTATTCTGAACAAAGGATGCTTCATTGGTGGATCTTGCACGGAAGTATCAAACTCGTCCTCAGAAGTGAAAAGTCTTTCTTTGGATGTGTTTCAGAACATACCCGAAGGAGATCATTCCACTGAACAACTAACCAGAGACCCAGTAATTCTGGTTTTGGATTCTGACATACAGGTTTATTTTTGCTGTTCCTTTTTAGTTCCTTTATATTATTTATTCATGTGTTTTTATCATCTATTCTTGACATGAAAACAAACTTGTGAGGTGGACCAAATGTAAAGTATTGCACTGTGAAAACCAGTGGATTGAGACTGCATAGAGCATCAAATCCAAAATATCTTTTCGTATTTGTATGATGTCACCTGATGTGTCTTGAACTTTGGATTCCACATACAAATGATTTTTGATATTGCTTCTGTAGCAAGAAATCGATCCATATTAGTTATATAATTGATGGAAAAGGTTATGCTTCAGGGGGCAAGGTGTTTCATTTGAATACAGATGACGATTTTCCCTTAAATGTTTCTTGTGTCGTGATTCCTTTACTCAAAACTAACATGTGGTGATGATATCACAGATGCTTCCCTGGGAAAGTCTTCCAATACTAAGAAATGAGGAGGTCTACCGTATGCCTTCTGTTACTAGCATCCATGTGACGCTGGAAAGATGCAGCCACCACGTGGAGCGGCTCAGTAGGGGTGAAGAAGTCTTCCCACTGATAGATCCTTTGGATTCCTTCTATTTGTTGAATCCAAGCGGTGATCTCATCAGGACACAGGTTGAGTTTGAGAATTGGTTCAGGGATCAGAATTTTGAGGTAGTTATTGTCTTTTTGTTTCATTTATGAGAAAATTTCTGAAATTATTAACAAAAATGCATTAATTTTGTGGATCATGCCTTTCAGCATACATCCATGTAATTCTCATTCAAAATACTTTACTCGGGCATGCTGTGCAGGGAAAAACTGGAACTGCACCAACAATCCAAGAGCTGGTGGAAGCCTTGAAAAATCATGACCTCTTTATATATTTTGGTCATGGTAGTGGTAAGACTTGCTCAAACTCATTTTAAAGCAAGCTTATTCTTCACCTTATAGAAATTCTGATGCCCTTTTTATTGTCTTTTTTTTTCAAAAATATTGGATTGTTAGGATCACAATACATTCCTGGGCACGAGATCGAGAAACTTGAAGGTTGTGCTGCTACTCTTCTTATGGGCTGTAGCAGTGGATGTTTGTCAATAAATGGACATTATGCCCCTGAAGGTGCTCCTCTTTCCTACCTCCTAGCAGGCTCTCCTGTCATAGTAGCTAATCTATGGGAAGTAACAGACAAGGACATAGACAGATTTGGAAAAGCTGTTCTTGATGCATGGTTGAAAGAAAGATCACATTCTACAAGGTGCAGCGATTGTGACAAGCTGTTAGAAAAGTTTGAGTCTTTGAGAGTTAGCAAAACAGAATTAAATGGCAAAGAAAACGGATTGAGAAGTAAACCCAGTGATACTTCAAAAGTGAATTTTTGTAGAAATTGTTGTGAGCAGAGGCTTAGAGTTGGGTTTTTCATGGGGCAAGCTAGAAAAGCTTGTAACCTGCCTTTCTTGATTGGAGCTGCACCAGTTTGTTATGGTGTTCCAACAGGGATAACAAAGAGGAAAGATTTGTAATAATAATAATATATAAATCTGCTTTCTGTTTTGATACAAGAATGAATTTGGCTCTTTCATTTCATGTAGCTTGTATTAATACTTTAATCACCACAACATGTAAAATTTTATGTTCTTATAATATGTTATTTTGACTGTAATGTATTTGAAAAAGATAAGATTTGTGTTAATCGTTTTAAAATTTGTGTTTTGTTTGAGGTTAACTTCATGCAGACTTGTTGAATGCTTGAAATGTGATATTGTTAGATGTTAAACTGATTCATAATTTCGAAGGAATGTTGATTGATTTTCTTGAAATAAATTTAAAATTGAATGTTTAAAATAAATGAATTTTTTTTTTATTTTTTAAAAGGTGTAAAGTTAAGGTAATAATTTTATTAAAATTAAATGGGCCTATGTTAAGTTAAAAAAAATCAATTTAATAAAATTATTAATAATCATTTAATTAAAATTTTGAATATTCACATTTATTTTTAATTAAGGAGCTTGATCAATGAAAATAATGCTTTCATTGCAATGATAAAAGAAATTAGTAAATTTTTATTTGAAGTACAATTAATTCTTTTCTCACAAATAATAATAATAAATAAATGAAATATGTATTACCGGTTCGGTTTATGGGCCACTGAGGTAAGGACATGCTAGCCCAAAAAAGGTCCAGTTGGGCCCATGGGTTAGGGTTTCAGTCCAATAACCCAAAATAAAATAGAAACTTCAAGAGTCTCTCTCTCTCTCTCATGCCAAATTCAAATTTCAAATGGCCGCTCCCAACGGTCAAATTTCTACTACGTTCCCTTCCGCAGCAAGCAGGCAGTCTTCTGATGATCGATAGACACCTATATATATCTCACCATTTAGCCACGCAATTAATCATTCCTCCAGCTTTCATCAGTAATTCCCCTGCTTTCCTTTGAATATTGAGTCAGCTTCATCTCGTTGCTGCAATGGATTTCCACACCCTCTCCAGGAAAGAACTCCAGGCTCTCTGCAAGAAGAACAAGATTCCCGCAAACATAACCAATGTTGCAATGGCCGATGCTCTCAAAGCTCTCGAGTTTGTAAGTTCTGGTCTCCCGATTCTAGTTTTCTCTATTGTTTGCATCTCTTTTAAATCTTTGGGATTGGATTTTGAATGCCAAATCAAGATGTCTAGGATTAATATTGGTTTCATATGCAGGTTGAAGGGATTGAAGAGTTATTAAATCCCTTAGAATCCATTACAGTTCAATCTTCGATTGAGTCTCCCGAGAAATCGGAAGTGACATCGCCCTGGGTTCCTCGCACTGGGGGTAGAACTACGCGCCGGAAGACAGTTAAGGATTTTGTTGAAAATTCTCAGACTGTGACAAGGTCTCGGAGATCAATCAGAACAATGCTTGTTGGAGAGGCCGATGAAAAGCCTAATAGGATGGTTGAAACTCCGGCCGGGAAAAGTAGTAGGAGGGCTCCAGTGTCTTCCGTTCGCCAGAAAATGGATACTCAATTCAAGGAAGTCGAGGAGGATAAAAAAGTTGTTAACAAGGACATTTCGGAAACCCCTGGTGTGATGCCCCGTAGCCAGCGAAGGGGCTTGATGGGCGAAAACACAATAGGACAAACTTATGGCACCCGTCGATCAACTCGGTTGGCTGAGAAGAAGGTGGGGAGTGCAATAAAGAAACTAGAAACTATCAAGAGCGGACTGTTTCCCGAAGAATCTGGAGAAAACCTTGAAATTTTGGAGATGAATGTGAAAGAGTCGTCTGATGATCTGGGTGAAATAATTCAAACCACCGGTATTTACTAGTTAATTTTCTCCTATTATATCTTCTGATGACCTCTTTTCCATGCTTTCTTCTTCGTTTTTTTTGATAAAGGTTTTAGAGTAAATTGTGATTATATTATCCATTGGCAGATGTTCATTTGAAGGAAGTATTAGAAGAGCGTTCAGAGAAAAACAATGATAAAGAAGCTAATTCAGACAAACAATTTGATAGTTTGAATGAGAATCAGGTTCAATATTTGAGCAAGTTTGACAAGGAAAGCAGCCAAGGCTTTGTTGTTGTTGGGTCAGAGATGAAAATGGAAGATCAAGTTGTTGAAGGAGGTGAACACAATTCTGAGCATAAAGGTGGGATATTCTCTTTCACTCATTGTATAATCATAGGTCAGTATTAGAAAAAACATTACTGTGGATTGAAATGCATCTTCCGATGATTTGAAAACAGAAGTTCATTCAGAGATTTGTGAAGAAACGGACCCTTCTGCTGATAACTTTGATGAACCACTTGAAATGCATGATGAAGTTCAAGAAATGAGTGGTAGGTTGCCTTTCTTTCATCGACTGTTGCAAGTGTAGAAACTGTCATGAATTAAGCGTGCTTATTATTTGCCCATAATTGTCATTCAGGAAATGGTGACTTGCACTTGTTCAAGGCTGAGGATACAGTTGAAAATGTGGATAAATTGGGGTCCAAGGAAGAGATGATGTCTGAAAATCCTGCTGAAAATGTTGAAAAAGAAGTTGCTGAAGGTCGGCTTTGTTATTTCTTCTTTTCCATGTTGGTGTTAAATGTTTGTCTGTATTTAGTGTTGCATCCTAATACACTCATTGAACATATTATGATGTTAGCCTTAAAGGATAGTATGACTCTGCAGATGATGTATCCATTGATAACAAGACACTGAAAATGAGTGAAGAAAGAGAGGATCTCAGTGAGGATGGAGACTCAGAATCATCTGACAATCTGTCTCTGACAGATTCAATACTGGATGATCTTGAAGCCAATGAGTACTCGGAAGATTTAGCTGCTTTTGACATTACCAACGGTGGCCTCAAAAAAGGTACATGGTAATATGGCATATTTTAATGATGTTATATGGTATTTGGAAATGATTTTTTTTTTTTTGCAATTTTATCATCTGAAATTGGCTTTGTACCTAAATTCTTCATTTTGGCAATGCTGTCTTTTTTTCCTTTTAGATGGTTTGTCATACATTTGATGGTGTTAATTCTTCTTTAGATGAAGAACCCATAAAGTTGTTGGAGTGTCTCGTGATGATAGCCTTACATATGGGTACTGTGATTTTGCAGATGATGTAGTCACCACCGGTGACAAGACACTGCAGACAAGTCAAGAAGACATAATGGATCTCATTGAATATTTATCCTCGGGATCATCTGATAGTTTGCCTGAGTCTGAAAAGGAAAATGACGTGGGATTCCAAGATGGCTTAACAGATGATCTTGAGGCCATTGAGAACTCAGAAGATTTGGTTTCTTCTGACATGAACGATGGTGGCCTAAAGGAACCAGGTGAGTACATGGCATAATCATTTTTAGGATTTTGATCCTCTGAAAAATGTTTGTACTTCAATTCATTTTGACAAAGTTATTTTTTCATTTGTAGAAGGTTTTTCCCCGTCTTCGGCTGAAGGATCTGTGGACAGGGAGGATGGAGTTGACCTTGTCAGTGCTCTGGAGTCAATGACATTAGATAAAAGTCATTCTTTGGAGACCACTGCAGTGGAATTAAATGCCTCTGCTGAGGAGAGAGCCAAGTCTCCTACTAAAGAGTCAAGGATAATACTAGACACATCCGATTGTGGGCCTGTTTCCGTCAATGCTCTTTCAGATCCCACTGCTGCTGATGATTTGGAGAAGGTTTCTTTCTTTAATTTAACAGCAAAGGCCAGCAAGATTTTGTCAAGTTCAGATGTTCTTCCAACATGTCTGACACCAACAAAGAAGTCTGCAATCAACACCCCAATGAAGAAATCTGCAAGCAAGAAGACACCTAACACCACTAAAAAACTGAGGGATGTTTTTGATAACAAAGAGAATATTGACCACAGTGGGAAGAAACTGCTGATTCTTACCGAGGAGAACAAGAAGGAAAACAAAGATTTGGTTTTGCTGAAGAAGGATTATAATGATGTGAGCTTGAGGAAGCTGAAGAAGGAGTTGAAAGGAAAATTAGAGAGCAACAAGAATTTGAAGAAAGAAGAAAAAGTGATGAGTTCAAGACCTGCCCTGCAAACAGTCACTGAGAATATGGCAGGAGAATGAATATTCTGCAGGACATATAGAAAATAATTTTTCCTTCAATTTTATGAGTCATGTAATAAAATTCTCTATTGCGCAGTATCCCTTCTTGTGATGCTAGCAAGAAGAGCTAAACAGAAATCTGAGTGCCATATACACAGTATTTGAAATTCTACAACTTTGTTATGATTCTATGCATCATGGTTTTATGCGAAAAAGACCCTTTTCATTCTAATGAATTTTAACCTTCCAAGAAATTGTGTAGCATTTTTTTACACAACAAAACATTTTATGAGAAAAAGAAATTGAGTAGCATTGTTTTGACACAAAACAACAGGACACAAACAGCATCGTTGTTGCTATCTAATCATGCCTCATCTTCTGAAAACTGGAAATTTTTCCCCCTTTAGGCTAATTGATAAACTAATAATAGGAACCTGACCTGTGATTTAACCTTACTCTTTTTGCTGGTTCTGTTCACTATATGGGAAATGATTAAAATGTAAAATAAAACCTGGACATTTTTCACTTGTTCTGTCTCCTTTACACCAAAAATTCGCTGTTAGAGAGCATGAAAGTGACACCTGCCGAAGTTGCTGAAAAGAGAGAATATGTCAAGTTTAAGAAACCAAGATGAAAGTTACGCAATTGACAGAATGAATATAACTTCATTGACATTAATACGTAATCATTGTTCACAGCACGCTAGATACAAGCTTACAGAATGAACTTTATATATCAAGATGTATAGAATAGCCATCTAAGCAATTATCAGAGAACCACCCTTTTTGAAGAAAATATGAACCCCCAGAAATTATTTAGTCAATTGATGACAGATACACAATTTCAGGTCCCAAGAAAGGATAAACAACCCAAATACAAGTTAGAAATCAAAGCATCTCTTGAAACATTCAAGATTGCACCCCAACTATCATACAGCCACCCCCCATCTAACCATGATTGTCAATGAGTGAAATTTAAACAGTATATTTTCAATAACAGTGCACATGTTAAGAGATGGAGTTTAATCATTTTCTAACCTAAACTAAGACCTAAAATTCATTCTTTCTACAGTCTAAACATTTCCACCATTTAAATCTAACTGTGCCTTCTGCTGGCTTCCCGGCGCCTTCGTCTCCTTGCAGAACGGCCCAAAAGCACTCTGCCTTGGCGATGGAGACGACTAACAAAAGATAAACCATTATTGGAATCGTCAGCATCACTCTCATCATCACTCTCACTATCTTGATCAGAATAATCATAGCCGCCAACAGGCGCAGTGCGAGTGATTACTGCAGTACCACCTCCTTCCAATGTGGAGTTTGAATCCCTATCCTGCCTCCTACTCCCTCTATTTGTGCCACCACTACCTGCTGAACCAAAAGCCTGCAAGAAAAAGAAGACGTTCATCAAATTGCTTTCAATTCTTGCCAAATTGTTATTAATCCCCACTTCAAAACCATCATTTCGCTCCATATCATCATCAAAGCCATCTTCCTCTTCCGAAACAAATCCATACTGCCCTCCTTCAATCACATAATCACCAAAAACCACTGCCCCGGGCATTGATGATGTTATCGTGCTAATCACATCATCCCTTTCTCGTTCCCTCTCAAGCCTTCTCCATTTTTGTTCAAGATGGGGGTCTACTTCGCGTGGTTTTGCAGAAGGGTGTTGTACTCTAACATGTTTTCTTAGCTCCTTGTAATTTCCAACAAATGAGCAATTCTCCTGCATGCAGCTTCGTTTTTTGCCATTGAGATATTCTCGTGCATTCTCAACTACAGTCCAACCCTTCACTTGGCCCCGACAAAGGGGACAAGCAAGCTCTGCAACTTCACACTTCTCCAGAGGCCAACTGGATACTGAACCCATGGCTGCACTATCAACTGAACCATCAAGATATTGGCCATGATGGGATGCCGTTACTTTTGTGTAGGCTTTTCTGTACTGGTCAAGACAGTTTGAATAGCGGAAACTAGTCCCACACATGTAGGGTCGACAACCTTTTTCATGTGAGGAACATAGGAGAAGAACAGCATTATGAGGATACTCCATGCATACAGAACAAGTTGCATCTTCCCAGTCTTTCTTTTCAAATATTTTTGAACTTTTACTCTCATGCATTTCCTCTGACAAGTGACCAGAGGGTAATGGGTATGGAGTTGGCCTGCACTGTCTTGAAGCAATCCTGCGTCTTCCTCTGGTACCTTTTGCCATTTCCTCAAAATCTGTGTATTAAACGAGGAAATAAAATGAGAATCTGAAAAATGTTCTTTTTTACTGACAAAAAAAGAAAGTACAACCCACACACACACGCTTTTTTTTTTTTTTTGGGGGGGGAGGGGGGAGCATTAACCATATCAAAGGTAATAGAGCTTTTTGGAGCACAACATCACAGTACACATTTTTCCCCAGTCCAAATTACATACATTAACCAGTTTCAAAATATTTCATGATGGAAGAAATCTTTGAAATAGTCAGGCACATAAAAAAAAACACTCATAATGAAACAGAACTAATAACTCTAAATACTACAGATAACAAAGGAAATAAAAATCTAAGAAAAGAAAACCTTTTGCCCGGTTATTCACAAAACCAAAGAAAAAGGGGAAGTGAATTACTATTCTTCATAAAACAGAGCAAATCATTGATCACCAACAAACTCATTCTCAGAGAATGTGAAATCACCTCCTTGATTTACCTGATCACATACTGATAGAAGCAACTCCACATGGCCCAAAAGTTAATGTAACAACAATAAACAGAACTCCAGAACAATTTTCATTCCCACCAACAGGACAAAATACAAGTACCCTGCCTCAATATGCATCAAAGATCATCAAGTAAGAACAGATATTGCCTGAACTAACCCAAAACACTCAGACAACATACCAAAAAGTAGAGGAACCCACCACGTTTTAATGGTCCCGAAATAGTGATGAATTTCCAGGTATTGCTTATCGACTCCAACACAACTTACGATACTTCAATGCATGATAGAGTTAAAAAAATTTTAATGGGAAAATAACCATTTGAAGATTTTTTTTTTCTTCCCATTCCTCAATTATAAAATTTTCTCAAAACATGTCTATCTCTAAAATTTCCATTCAGTTCAATTCCTTTCCAAACCCGACATGTGGATACTATTTATTTACATTAGATACTCATTAGTTAAAACTACATTTTCAGTAATATACTAACTATACATAAGACCCAACAAATATCACATCAAACATTAAATACACAACAACAAATTATTATCCGAATACATCTCTTACTTCCATTTTCAAAACAAAAGAAAATCATTTGAAAGAGCCGAAAGTTTCCACAAACATTCCTCTTTGCTACCACAATTTCTTTTTTTCATGAACACAAAACACAGTAGCCGAATGAACTCAGATCATGCTATTTGAATCACTTTGATGTTTCAAAACCTAAATTTACTGTATGGCATCGACCTGCAGCTAGATGTAATGTATATGAGCAATACTAATGTTGAACATGAATTGTTGAGACAACAAAAATAAGATGCCTCAAGGAACTGTTGTGAATAATGGAACAATTGATCAACAATATCACTGCACTTTATAAACAAAATCCACAACATTAAATTGGAAAAAAATAATATCTGGAGAAACTTGCATTTTTCTAGTTGCAAAATCTCCCTTGTCCTTTAAAGATTTTCCTTCCTTCAATGAGCTGAATATATATATATATATA
>JAWZTD010000048.1:2185953-2199517 GCA_035221335.1 Echites panduratus
CGTCATCGGGAATATTCACCACCACCTTTCTTCAAATGGCTAGGAAACTGCATAAGTAATATTAAATTCAATATTCCAACTCTTCTTTATACTTTTAACTTTGCAAGTCCCTTATTTAAATTGCAACGGGTTCCTATTTTGAATCGGAACAATTTGGCCATTGACAGGTTCATCTGTAATCTCGGTGGTGAGCTGCACTGGAGGCGTGAAGTGGCTGTATCAAATGCTTTTATATGTTCACCCACAAACAAACATAGTATTCGCATATGGGCAATATTGAGGACTCCAATATAACTGCTTCGTTTCTGTGCATGATCCAAAGGAGATTTTTGGTACTAATAATAGTCTTATGGATGCAGTAGATGGGACCTCTATTATAAGTTCGATTAAGGAAAAATCTATTTGAGACTATTAAGGATGTGATTGTTAAAATGATACGTATAACCTCTATTATGCATCCTATGAAATCTCTCACTAAAAGGGCTTTGATCGTGACAAAATCATTAGACAAATCAATTTCAAGATTTGATAGAGAAGTGAGGGGGAAATTAGGGTTACAATACACAGGACTAATCATTTGGAAAGATTGAATTGGAAAGTGATGGTGGTGGATTCTGATGAAGATAATGCAAGTTACTCGTATGAAGAGAGGATAATTCTTTGTGCTAGATTTCCCTTTACCACCGATTTATCAATAGCATCTACTTTAGTGCATGAAGTTAACCATGCTGTGGGTAGACACGGACCTCTCAATGACGTGTTTTAACATTATTTACCCTTGCAATTGGTTTTGTGGACTCTTTCAATGGTTTCAGTTACCATAGGATATGCATGAAATCAATGAAGTATTATATATCTTTGTGATTCGATTAATTGACCTTTTCTTTCAATTAAAGAACTTAATGTCTTCATATATCTTTGAAACAATAATTTTCTTCTTTTTTTTTTTTTTAATAATGCACTCATTTATCTTTTTGAATAAGTTTTTAATTGCTCGATATCATGGATTGGAAAGATGTAATGCTTGGGAGGCAGTAACGTTTTTTTTTCCTTTTTTATGTGTAGGGATGAACTTGAAGCTAATTATATTGGAATGATGGTAATGGTGGCAGCTGGCTACGACCCTCAAGCAGTTCCATATTTTTTCAAGGAATATGAGGATGAAAAAGTAGATTTCTCCCCAACTCATCGATCTCCCAAAATAAGAATAGAGAAAACTTTGCCAAGAGAAAGTGATGAACCGAAGTATGAATTTGTTGTATTTATGGTATGCCTTACTTACAATCAGTTCCATCATACCCATCAATGCATTTTAAATATACTTCAAATTTTATTAAAAGTTCCACACTTTTATACTAAATATATACAATTTTCAATACTCTCAATTGTTTTGAGAAAGGAAAAAGAGAGAGAGACGAAAAACCTCTCTTATTGAATCTTTAAATAATCTATCTATTATATATATATATATATATATATATATGTGTGTGTGTGTGTGTATGTCTATACACACGTAAAGGAAACTTTTAACCTTTTCATTCATTTGAAACTTGAAATATGTTACCTCATCTATATTCCTTTCAATTTTGGAATTAAAAAATTCAATAAATTATATAATAAATAATTTTTTCATTGATTCAAAAACCTAAAGTATGTTACCTCATCTATATTTCTTTTAATTTTGGAATAAAAAATTCAATAAATTATATAACAAATATTCTAAGATAAATGAATTCACTTGACATTTTTGGATTTGACTCAATTTTACTACAAATTCTAATTTTTGTGAATTTATAATTACTAACTGTATAATCGAGATGCATGCACGAGTCTGACCCGGGCATCGCTTAAAAAAAAAGAAATAATAGTTTATATATATTACATGATGAACTTATGCAAAAAGACTTTTAATATTTTAGATACATATTTTTATAATACAATAACAATAAAAAATTTTAATTAAATATTATTTTTAATTGATATAGCAAAATACTAAATATAAAAAATATATATTCATGATCAATTTAATTCAATGAATAATACTAGTTCATTGGACCTTGTCTTTTTTCAAGGTATAATTAAATAAATTTTATATGAGGAGATGAATTTATTTAAAATACTTATTATTATTGAATAATATTTCTAATTCATTGTACCTTTTCATTTTTAAAATGTAATTAAATAAATTAAAATATTTATTAAACAAAAATTTTAAAGGGTATAACCAACTACCAAATAAAAAATATATATATTGCACAAGTTCCACCTCATTGGATGGGTTCACAACTATTTAGTTAAAAATGGGATAAGGTGATGCTAATTTATGAAAAATATATATATAAATATATATCTCAATAATATTTAAAATATCTATTTAAAAATATTACTTTTTTAATAATAATAAAAAAATCACAATAATAAGTCATAATATTTCAAAGAGGGGCCGGTCGTTCTAGTTGGCTGTGAGACCATATCGACTGCGGCTTCTTTTCAGATACTTAACGTGATTTTCCTCTCGCCGTATAGTTAATTTGTTATTTATTTATTGTTTCTCCGTTAAAGAATAATATTACCAATTTGTTATATTAAATAACACGATAATAATTCCTTTTATTCAAACTATATTTGAATTCTAGCAAACAAGCATTAAAAGAAGTTGAATCATGAACTATATGGCTTTTGTTCATTTTAATAAGTTTTTTTCCTAAAAGAAAAACTTTTAATTTTAAGAAAATATTATTTTCAAAATGTGATATGTGGATGGATAAAAATAGTAAATAAAACTATAATGTTTACTAAAGTTTATTTTATATATATATAATTTTGTCCTTCGGCTGCTTTTGATTCCTGTCCACTGTGAGAGGGGACAACACAAGACAAAAAATGATAACAGAACAAAAAATTTTTTTTTTTCCAATAGGATGTTTGATTGAAGTGGATATAACAAAGAAAATATTCCTATCCATTATGCACAATATGATTGGTTGTAGTGGAAAAAATAACTAATTAATTGTCTATTTGTTAAAATTACCTTTATGAGGAGAAATAACAAGAGAGAAAAAAAATAGTTTTGATTAACTTAAGAAACAGTGTGTTGGATTTATGGGTGGACTGGGGTGGGTCAGGTGTTGTGGGATAGGGTGCAAGGGTGAGGTCAGGGATTGGGATTGGGATTGGGGGTGCTGATTTGCTGAGTTGAGTTTTTTAGAATTATATGAAAAATGTGAAAATAATTTTGCTAAATTACTCATTTGTTCCCAACTAAAAATTCGTTTCCCATTTATGGAGGAACGATTTTTGTCCTTCCATATCAAACACATGAAATAGGCAATTTTTCTTGTTTCGTTGTTGCCTCCTTTCTTAGGGACGACAACCAAATGCAGTTCTATGGTGTCGCCCAATGGGTGGAGTGACGAGCAAGCAAATCATAAGTTTATAATTTGAATCTCACCAACACTCTTTTATATTGGACCTCATGCGTATCCACATATAATGATTACGGGCTTTATATAAAAAAAACATCTAATTTTATTATTTTTAATTTATTAATTAATAATAAACAATTAAATAAGATATCAATAAATTGTTAAAATAACTAAAATGATATAAAATGTATTTGTACACAATATATATATATATATTCATGTAAAGTTAATTACGTAAACACATAAAATATATCCTATTATATAGAATTAAAAAAAATAAATTTTTAATTAATAGAAGATTTCGTTATTTCTTTCCAGGTAATTAGTTTTCTATTATATTTATTAATTCTTTAAAAATCCTACTAAGTAATACATTTAATTAAACTCCCTATTATCACCTAAAATTGCCTAACTTTCGGTTTCTCACTTTGGCTTTCTTATGATATTAAACAAAAAAGATACTTTTACAGAAATAAATAAAAAGGTAAACAAAGAAATCAAAATCACAAGAAAAGTCATTAATAGTAACTCTTTAGAGAGTAGATCAATTGTTATCAGAAATGAGATATTAAATTCGACAATAATATCTCGTCTCATCCAATTATTTTAATAGGTATTTTAAATCTTTGAGAAAAATGTAATAATAAAAAATTTTTTAGACTTATTCCATATTCCAACAAAATAAATCTTATGGTTCATAATATCTATTGAAGTAAATGAAAAAATAAAACGATACTATGCATGATTCTCACTAGCACATACCTAAACCCTTTGGATAATCTGGCTCATATCTCACAAATAAGACTTTATGCCTATGCTTTCCTTTTTAGAATACCATTTCCATCTTCTTGAGCTCTCGAATGGCATAAATTTCAGTATGGAGCCACCTTCTTCACCCGGCACGCCTACTTCCTTTTGGTTTAGCTGTTAACTTGGCGTACTTCTAAGAGCTATCGCAGTTATAGTTGCGTGTTGAGAATTCGCATTCACACTCCCTTTACTCTGAAGTCTCGCCCCAAGAAGGGGAAGCAACCTGTGGTACTTCCAAGTGGTGGTGGAGACCAGCAGTTAGAATAATCTACGGGTAGCTGCCTCCTCCCACCAATCATAGCCGTCTCGTTTGTTATCGAGATTGCATTTCCTTTATCGATTTTACCCAGGTTCTACGATCATATACGATAATCTTGTTTCTTGTTCTTGTTCTATTAATCAAACAAGAGCGGATTAATCGTCTAATAAATTTTATCAACAATCACACATAATATTATACTTAAATTTTTTTCTTTTACCTGATTTTTTTTTTTTTTACTTTAGATTGATATGTATAATAAAATCTATATGTGGGGACTAGACTAAAAAAACCTTAGAATTTTCCAATAAAAAAAATTATTATGAGGGATGCCATGCGAGTTAAATGACCAGGTTTATATAAAGAATTAAAAGAAAAAAAAATCAAAATTGGAGTGTTGCTGGAAATTTCAATGTAAATAAATAAATAAAACAGACTAACCAACCAAAAAAAGTCATGAGGTATGGATCGAGACAAATATTTATGAGATTTACCGAAACACACAATGAGCAGTGTGAAACATCAGCCAAAATTCTTTCTCAGCACAAAGACTTCCTTCTCTAAAAAAAAAATACCATATATATAAATACATCTCACTGTCTGTCTATTTAATCTTTTCTTCTTCTTTGTGGTACACAATACACAGATAAAATCTCTTCTTCTTCACCTTCCCAATTGTATTTCTGCCGTTACTTATACCCGTGGGACTCTTAATTTTCACGATTTTTGAAGACTCAAAGGGCAATAAACGAAGTTTATACACATATCTGCAAACCGTAAATTGGGAAAGACTCTTTGTATGTCTTGTCGTCTATTCTGGAAACTTCTTCTGTGCTCGGAAAGGCCGGGCAGGTGTCGAAAGGTTAAACTGGTTAGGGTTTAGTTTTACAAGGCTTTTCTTTTTTTGGGATTATTTTTATTTTTATTTTTATTTTTTCCCCCTTGTTATATTAATTGAAGGTTTTCTTTTCATAGTTAATAGATTGAAACCCTGAGGTTTTTCTGGTGGTGCGATAAAATTTTTTTTTCTAATATTGAGTGGTGGTTTATTCTCCATGTTTCTTTCAATGTGTTTGGGTTTTTGTTAAAGGGGTCATCTGTTGTATGGTTTTTGGAACGAGGGCTAGTCTTTTTTTTTTTGGGTTTAATTGAAGCTGGCTAGAACTAGATGAGCATCTCATTGGTTTGTATTTCCTGAATCTTGAGGCCTTCAGGAAAGCCCTTGTTGATTTCTTCTTCTTGGGCACTGAGATAAACGTCTGAGTTTGTTTGATTTTAGAAGCGAGTCAAATTGTTGTTAATTGGCTTCGCTCACAGTTCCTTGAGGAGAACCCGGGTTCCTGGTATAGAACAGCGGAGATTCTTTTATTTGTTCGTGGTTTTTGAATGATATTGAGTTTTTGAATCTGAATGGAAGGGTACTGGGCATTGGAGTATATTGAGTTATTAATCTGAATTGCCAGTAGTAATCATTTTGTCATGAAAGTGAATCATGGGTTCTATGGTGCTAAATATTGAACATATGATAATTTTTTGAAGACTCCTGGGATTTGTGGGCAAAAAAACACACCTGGTGATTGAATTACCGTTTGGATAAAGTGGTGACTATTGAGACTTTAAGATAAGTTGTTTTTCCCCCCTTCAGTTATCTGAACATGTCCTGTGCTAATTATGGAAAGAAGTGAGCCCTCATTAGTACCGGAATGGTTGAAGAGCAGTGGAAGTGTTACTGGTAGTGGGACAACAATCCACCCACTCTCATCATCGTCATCGAATTCAGGTATTGTGTGTTTTAGTACGTATTTATAACTAGTTGTTCTTTTGTTAATATCATCTTCATATTCTCATTTTTTTCTTGGCAACCTAGATGATCATGCTGTATCAAAGCTTGGAAGGAATAAGCCAGTAAATACCAGTGATTATGACTTAGGACGATCTTCTGCCTCTGACAGAACCTCTTCCGCATATTTCCGCCGGAGTTCTAGTAGTAATGGTTCTGTTCACTCAAGGTCTTACAGTAGTTTTGGTAGTAGGAGCCAACGTGGTGGCAGGGACTGGGAAAAAGACACATATGAGTTTCGGGATAAGGATAATTCAGTTGTGGGTGACCTGAAGCACCGGGATTATTTAGATTCATTAGGGAATATTTACCCCAGCAGGTTTGAGAAGGATGGCTTAAGGCGTTCGCAGTCAATGGTTGCTGGTAAACGTGGTGAGGGATTGACTAGGAAATTAGCTGACGGCACTGCCCCTAAAAATGATGGTATCGAAGGCAATGGTATACTGAACAAGGTTGGCTCTACTAGCAGTCAGAAAGTTTCGTTTGAAAGAGACTTCCCTTCTCTTGGATATGAAGAGAGACAATCAGCTTCAGAAGTCACAAGAGTCCCATCTCCCGGTTTGAGTACTAACATTCATGGCTTACCAACCTCAGCTGTGGCTGGGAGTGATAAATGGATTTCAGCCCTGGCAGAAGTACCTGCGTTGGTTGGAAACAGTGGAACTGGAAGTTCTTCTGGACAACAAACTTCTGCATCTAGTGCTTCTTCCCTGGTTTTAAGCAGTACAACTGGCCTCAATATGGCTGAAGCTGTGGCTCAGGGTCCTCAACGTGCTCTGGCTACCCCTCAGGTAGCTTTTGGTAATCCATTTTTTTCCGCCTGCAATGTTCTTACAATAAACTGTTGCTTATATGTTACTTTTATCATTCTCTAGTTATCTGCTGGAACACAAAGGCTTGAAGAACTAGTTTTTAAACAATCCAGGCAATTAATTCCAGTGACTCCCTCCATGCCTAAGGCCTTGGTAAGAGTTGTTGTTATTATTATTATTATTATTATTTGCTTGCCATGTTAGCATGAGTGTTAATGTGTTTGTTTGGTTGTATTTATTTTTGACTCAATATTGCATAAATTAGATGGTAAATAATTCAGGAGAAGACCTTAAGGGTTCTACTATTTTGGGATTTGAATGAAAGTTTTTGCTATAGGATCAAATGTGTTATCGGTGCAAAAGATATCCCTTTGAAGATTCTATGAATTCACATGAAGTTTATACTGTCTAATGGTTTTCCACAGATTTTTGTGGTGCCATTTATGTTGTACACCTTAAAGGAGTTCTAATGATACCTGCATTGTACCATAAAAGATAATGTATACTCCAGGTCACATTGGAATTACATTTGCGGGAGAATGCAGGGAATGTGTATCTTCCTAGCTCATCGAGTTACTTGTGGTTAGATTGCATTATCATTTAGAGCATTTGGGTTTTTAAGCCTGAGTCCCATAGTGTCATAAGATGCATTTTTCCTGCATGTTAAACTTGTTATGTTCCAAGCAGTTTAGCTGATTATTAGTTTCTTTAGTTTAGTACAAACAAACAAGGCATGATGGGATTTCAATATGAAACCATTCAATTCATGACCTATGCTTTACATTCACGTGTCACTCTAAACTCCGGTGTAATCTTAACATTCTATAAGAAATGATTTTTGCCTATGAGCAATTAAGTAATTCCAAGAAGTACTATTTATGAGATCATAAGTGTAACTGGTTTATATTTAGAAAATGAAGACAGCCACCATGCAGTAATTTTTTTAGGCTAGAACACAATCTTTGTTCAAAAAGGTTAAGCATACATAGTACATGTTCAATCTTCTTACTTAATTTGATATATGTTCTTAAAATTTTATTTCTATTTGAGGGTGATCTACATCTTTCTTGGTGTAATAAATGAGAATTTTATAAGTATCTTTGTAACTGTTACATTCATATTCAACGTGGAGAGTTATGTTTTAAACTACAGTTTTAAACACTGCAGTGAGAAGGATGATATGAAAAGAAAAGGACCTTGCCTTTGTTTGATCTTGCATGTTGATGTGTTTTAAGGTCTATCTTACTTACCGGTTCTGAAGGGAATTAGTTCTTCATTTAATGAAGGAGAGATTCAAATCTCTTGATTCCAAATTTGAGACTTGAATATTGTCTTATGTGCATACATATTCATGTGTTCAACCGAACTCAATTCTGAATTCAAAAGATGATGATTGTGGGAGTGAGACTTGACTTATTTTTATGCTTTCCTTGAATGCTGTAATTTTAATTTTGCCTTCCATTTGTTTATTTGTAAGGGGAAGTGAAACCTGGTTCTGAAGGAGTCTTACAGTTGCTTCACATTTTGACCTTTCTTTTTGGACGGCATTTAACCTGTATGCTTATTTTGAGGAGAATGACCTATGTTATTATATTTAAGTGTTATAATGTAGTGTACTACACATTTAAGCGTGGTTGGTGACTTGAAGTTGAAGGTATAATATACCACTTGATTTCCTTCTCCAGTCAAGCAAATTACTCTTAGTTTACTATTACTTTTCACCATGGAGAAAATACCATTTAAGCTTTGTACTTTCATTCATTTTTTATTTTTATTTTTTTAAATGAATCTGTTAAAATCTTTTTTTACTCTTTTGGCATGTTGGAATCAATCAGAGGTAAAGGCATTGAGAGTTTATTTCCTTTGCACTTCATTTCTAACGTTGGATGTTGTGGGGTAGTGAGAAAGTTAAAAGGAAAAGAATCCATTTTATTTTTTTCAGTTGTAGAAAGAGTGAGTTTCTTGTATTCTGGTATGTGTATTTTCTTTGACTTCTTATTTCTTTCAAATTTTCAATTCTGTTACTTTTCTGATGGAAAATTATAAACATAGGCCTCTTTTCATTAGTTTTTTTGTTCCCTCTGTAACTCAGTCTCCCTATGGCTTGACTAATTAGGAATGTTGTATGAAACTTGGACTGATATGGGTGCTTCTTTCTTGTAATAGATGATGGCATTGAAGTTGTAAAATTTCCTTAGATTTGCTAATATTATATGTGAAGAAATGAATTAGGTAGTGAGTATACTTTCTTCTAGAACTTGTTGCTTTGGAAAAATAATCAACGAATTGCAGTTTTAGTGATTCTTGGATGTTTTACATTTTTTGTTCTAAATAAATCTCTTCGGTTGAGTGGATTAGGTAAATTCTGACCTCACTGGTCGTTCATTCTGCTACTGTGGTCTTTCTGAGGAATGAAATTCACCTTGAAATAATTGAGATTGGTAACTTTAAGAAGTTAATAAGTTAAAGAATTAAGCTCAATGCTGCTATGAAGAATGGAAACTCAAAAGTTCTAAGTGCACGGGAGAAATAGTGAAGGAGAGATATACAGATATCAATCAAGTACTTTTAAAAATTATTTGTCCAATGATGCGTGGAAGTCTAATGACATGAATTCTCATTGGATTCATGACTTTGTGATAGTATTAAGATAAGTTTGATAGCCAATTCGTTGTAGGGTAATATATTATTGGAATTATGATATGGTTTGTAGCATTGATCGCCTTCTTTTCTTTTTGCACGTTCTTCCCTTGATTGGAAGAAATATGACCTTTTCTTTTCATTGTAGTATTGTATCTTTAGGTATTTTCTATAAGGAATGTTAGTAGGTATTTTCTGGAGGAATATTTGCTCCTTTTCCATAGAGGTAGCTTAGGTGGAGGCACTATTGGAATAAAATCTAACAGATGGGAAGACCTAGAAAGAAATGATCAAATTGACAGTATTGATTTTGCTATCTGTTTATTATAGATGCCTTCTTCTTTCTATTTGTATTTTGGTTTATCCTTGATTCAACCCCGTCAAACTCTTGTTGTCCTGTTCACTCTATATCCCTCAAACTGCAACCATCAGTATCACCACTGCTACAACTAGCTTGAGCAACATCCACTTTTAGTATCTCTCATCCTTCAGTTTGCTGTTTATCACTGAACTCTTCCCACCCATTCCCCTTACCAATTTTTATTATCAAGGATTTTTTTTTATTAGCTTCGTTAGAGCTGATTAATTAGATGTTGCAAAACCATTAGTTTTTTGACATTACGTTGATGAAGCTGATTGGTGTGGCAACTGATGACATTTGAAGGAGTTGGAATTTAGTGTAGAGTTGATGAAAACCTTTTACTTATCTTTATAGATAAACCTTGAAAGAAACTTTGAGAGGGATTGATGTTGGTTTTGGAAGAGATGTGACATTAATGGATCGGTTATCATTGAATGCCATCTATTATTTATTTCTGGTGGCAAAGTTCAATATGTTGATAGGCGAGTCCTTAAAATATTTCATGGTGTCAGTCGTGCGATCATATTAGCAGCCTGTGGTGGTAGCTTCAGTGGATTCCCCCCATGACAATTAGACAACAAGAAAAGGTGGGAAAATGGATAAAGGCTAAAACCAAATGAGACTAAACTCCTTTCCTTGTATAGTCAACAAATGCAAATGAATTGGTTAGGTGTTATCCAACTCTTGAACCTGTTTTTGTCATAAGTTCTAATTTGGTGTTTGTTTGATGATTTGAACTATTTACCTGCGGGAAAGTAGGCATCCAACTCTATAGGGTTGAAATGGTGTTAGAGGGAATGGGGATGAATTTTTCATAGAAAGATGTTGCCTTTTCTTCTATTTTTTTCTGGTTCTTTGATTGAAGATTCAAGAAAGAGTAAGAGGAGAAACTCCCTTTTTCTTTCCTATTGACTTATGCAGTATAGTTTATGCTGGATTCCAATCTGGACCAATCAATTTCCTTCACTCAAAGAAACGACCTTGTGTCCAGAGTTTTTTTTTCTCCCCTTAAATTGTTAAAATTGCTGCTTGGATTTCTTTGCATCATTGTAATGCTAAATTTCCTAAAATTTTATTTTACGTAAGGTTTATCTGTTGGCTCTTTGTTTTCAGGTTTCGAGTTCTTTGGATAAAGTGAAATCCAAAGCTGGGCAGCACCTGCATCCAACTTCTTCTGCTACTTCTCTTCTTAGTCCTACTTTTCGCGGTGGACCAGTAAAAACGGATTTGTCCAAAAGTAATTCTGGAAAGCTGCTTTTGCTGAAGCCAGCACGAGACAGAAATGGTGTTGCACCCGCTGTCAGGGATAGCTTGAGCCCCACAAATAACAGCAAGGCAGCAAATTCCCCCCTTTCCGTGGTTACCCCAGTTGGTGGATTTTCGGCCTCAAAGGGTCCTGCAAACAACCCATCATCTCCCAGTGCTGATTGGAAGCATGTACCAACAGTGTTGGAGAAGAGACCTACATCCCAAGCTCAAAGCAGAAATGATTTCTTCAATCTTGTGAGGAAAAAGTCTATGGCAGCTTCTACGTCAATCCCTGAGCCAGGTCATGGTCCTGCTGCATCACCATCTACTGCTTTTAAGGCCTGTGAACAAGATGCTATCCCTGCCCCTGCTACTCCTCAGGGAAGGGATGTCACATTAGCAGATAGCCCCAAAGGCTTTGAGTCAACTGAGAGTAAGGGTAGTTTGACCTACAACTGCAATGCAGTTGATGGAGAAAGGTACCTTGAAAATGGAGGGAATCATTTAAGTTCTAATCCAATTTTTTCTGAGGAGGAAGAAGCTGCATTTCTACGTTCACTTGGTTGGGAGGAAGATGCTGATGAAGGTGGTCTAACAGAGGAGGAGATTGGTGCTTTCCTGAAGGAGGTAAATGGGAGACATGAATGTGTTGAATATTGGGGACTCGGGGGAGTCGTCATAAAATTTTGAATGTAACGTTCTTGTGTTTTCTTTCTTGCAGCATCTGAATTCAAAGCTGTCCTTGAAAATATCGCAAGGGGTAGAACCAAGGTTTTGTTTACCGCTCAAGTCACAAGGTGACTCTGTTTCTTCTGGACTAAGCTCATCATCTAACTCAAAATTGGAATCCTGAGGTGTGCTGAACTGCTCGCAGGTCTGAATTTGAGGTGGGAATAACACACTCATCCATCTTTGTTTTGACTGTTTGCTCGATTCAAGATTGAAGTTCTGAGTAGCTTATGATGGATAAAAAATTCCGGCGATTTCATGGATGTGGATAGGAATAAAAGAAAAAATTATAGGTGGTCATATTCTGATGATCACTTCTGAAAATGTTTTGGAGATGTTAAGATACTACTGGGAGGTTTAGGAGGAGATGAGATGAAATATATAGGATTTAGGTTTACTGTCTTAGCAGCTGATCCATGAAATTGCTTCTTGTGCAGAATCTGGATTTGATTGAACAGTTTTGTTTATTCATAGGGGTTGACATACATATACACCCATGGGTCATTTTATACCTTCTAAATAGGGAAAAAGGAAAGATAGAAACTTTTTAACTTATTTTGTTCCAATTTTTTTTTCCTTGCCTTTAATGTTTGTTGCATTGAAATTTTTTTTTTTTTTAAATTGGTGTTCTTGTGATTGTATTAGGGCTTTTAAGATCTTTTGGTACTGAAAAAGTTGACGATGTTGGTTTTGTTGAGGCTGGCTGTATATGGATGGTTTATTATGGGGAAATAACTAAAGGGATAATGTGCATGTGGTGGTCTTCATTCTTTTGAATGGCTTTTCCTTTTCGTGTTGAAGAATATAGTGATGTAACAAAGAGTTGGAAACATTGTTGAATATCTAAAAGCCGAAATTGGTGACTGTGGAAAAGGGGTTTCTGTCAAATGAGGCACTGATACAAATGCCAAAATGTGTAAACTATCATCAACTTGTTAAAATTAATTAAGATTTACTCCCTCGGTTTGAGATTTAAGGTTTTATATTACTATTTTGAATTGTTCTGTTCAAAAAATAAATATTTTATTTTTAAAATTAATTATAATTTTATAAAGAAATTGATAATTGTTAAATTTAATTGAGATGTACAAATTCTATCAGAAGAGAGGAAATACTTACTATGTCACCATATGAATGATGCCATGCATCATGTTCCTGCATGTGATGGTGGTGGTAACGGTGGCGAAACGATCAGGATAGAGGTAATTGTCAACTCCTTTCCTAATCATTTCATCATACTCCCCATTTCCAGGAGTTGATTACTCCTTCCTTGCCTCAATATTAGAATTTATTATATCTTTATTATTCTATGTCAAATTATGATAAGCTTCTGTTTATAATTTATATGGTTAATTCTATATAATTATATATAGGAGTTTATTATAATTTGAGTTTTGTGGTCCATTATAACATTTTCATATATATATATATATATATATA
>JAWZTD010000048.1:2224931-2247930 GCA_035221335.1 Echites panduratus
TTTTTTAAAATTTAATTATAAAAAATATTTATATTTAATTTTAGAAGAATTTAACTTTTCCTAACAACTTACATAGTATTACTATATATAATATTTATTATATATATATATGTTAATGAAGATAAAGTATACCATTTTTATTTTTATATTAAGTGTGTCACTATTTATGGAATTCATGGATTCAAATTATACGAGATGAAAGGTGCAGCCAATCCTTTGGCACAATTTCATGATTCAAAGTTTCAAACCACCAGAATCCAACCAAAGCAGCAAAAAAACCAGAAAAAAAAAACAAAAACAAAAAAACAAAAAGTGGCCACTATCCATAAAATCAGGAGAAAAAAAAAAAAGAAACAACCACCCCAGAACTTTGGATGTCATTTTACATGCATTTCATAGGCTGATAGCGATAGGAAGAGGTAATACAACATAGAATATCAATCAAACTATTATGAATTATCCCTATCCACTCTAAAGAAAAGGAGCCATACATATATTGTCCTAATTTTTGGAACAAGAATAGCAGAACAAGTTAAGCCAATTCTCCCTTGACGAACACCGCAATGCATGAAATAATAAAGATGTTGATTCATTATTCAAAAAAGAAAAGGGCAAAAAAAAAAAGCACTAGTAGAATTTCTATATGCTAACTTGCTGTCCAGCATGAAGTTGATCACATATAGAGATGAAAGTTATCAATCATTCTCTGGAAGAGATTTTAGTTATTGGTATTGGATTTGCAGAAAGAAAACAATTGCATATATGGTCTAAGAATTAATCCTCTACATATATAGAACAAAAGCAAGAAATATCGGATTTGAATATCCCTAAAATCATCTTCCGCGATTCAGGAATCTAATGCTAGTACTATACGATAATGTTAATTTCCTCAACCATTAAAACTCTTGTAGCAATTGTATATCTGCTTTCAGAGTTCCAGATTAAAGGATTGTATTATATATATTAAATATTATATTGCCCGAGAGAATTCTAGAACCTACATGAAAAATATCTTCTCCTCCCATCAACTTTCCCAAGTGCAAATTCCAAGAACTACTGCAAAATATCCACCTACCATTAAAATCCCATTATCCCAGTATGAAAATAATAATAATAATCAGGAATAGGAAAAAGAAAAAATAATAATAATAATAATAGTACCACGAACTAAAAAGGGAATTTCACATTGAAATTTATATCAGAGAGTTTTATCGATTAGTTCCCATCACTCAATATATCTACAAAAACTATATACATATACACAAAGCCAGCGATTTCCCTGTCTTCTAAGAACTTTACTTCAGTATTTTTCTATCTTTCTTACCTTTCCTCCACAACATAGGCTTGGTCCTCAAATAGAGATCAGAAACCGATCGAAACTTCCTTTGCCTTGGAGGAAAAGCTTCGTCATCCAAGTAATCCACAAAAGCGTAGTCACTGTTCGTGGTGGAAGATATCTGATCGTCAGCCGTACTACCCCCATTGACGGTATTAATATTCCCAAAGCTTTGTTCTTCTTCGTAATCTTCTTCTTTGGGCGCCAAATCAGAAGCATCATTATTATTATTATTCCCAATAGCAGCTGGTTTACTATCGCCGGAATCACCACTGAGCTGAATCAACTGCAGCGCGGCGTCCACTTCCGGGTCCGTCAGAATCGAACCGACCGTCGGGACTTTCTCAGTTTTTCTTTGCGAAATCCGCTTCATAGAATCGAGAGAGAGAGAGAAAGAGAGAGAGAAGAGAAAACCTCCGAGACTCCTAAACACACGAAAAGGGGAAACATGTGTGGGTTGAGGATGCTTTAAATAGAGGTCTTCCCTGGATTTTTTTTTTAAAATTTTATCATTATTTTTAATAATAATAAAGAAATCTCCGCCACTAATAAGTAATCTAAAAATGTATCACATCTTTTAGCAGGGGTCTTCTCAAAGGTTTTAACAGGGGTTTTAAACTAGTAAAATTTTAAATATGCATCACATCTTTATTACACAATTTATTTATATTAAATACAATTTAATATAAAAAATAATTTAAAATCTTCTTCAATATAGATTAATTGATAAAAAAAATAAATTTAATAAAAGAAAGTTATGGGTTTGAGTCACTAAATTAGATAGATCAAATTAGTTAAAATATAGATTAAGAGAATAATTTGTTTGAATTATATTTATTTTAAAACTTTTTTTATTTAAATGGTGGGTTCATATTCTAGAGATTGTTGTCCGTTCCGCAATCCTATATTTTATTAGGTTTTTTGTATTATGGACAGAAAAATATCTGAAAATTGCTATTTTATTTATTTATTTATTTGTTTTGTGCATGAATTTCAATATTTTTGATGATTTAAGATAAAATATTTAAATCCACAACAATAATATGTGATTTAGAAGTACAATTTCTATATTATAGATTGTGGCTTCGGATCAATGTAGCTTATAAAATAATTTTAAAAAAATCCACGACGACTTAAAAAAGGAAGAGACGGAATTTCCTAAGATTTTCCCGGTTTGTTTTTATAGCTTCACCGACTTAAAAAATAAAAGAATATAAATAAATAAATTAGAAAACATCAACGATTGGGCTGCACTTGACTTGGTATCATTGGGCCCCATTCTCGACTAATTTCAAATAACAAAAAATAAAATGGGGAATAGGGATAATAGTACTATGAATCCTTTAAGGTCCTTTTCTTTGGGCTCAACATGGGTCAAGATTTATTTTTTTTTAAAGTAAATAAAGCAAGAATAGAGTTTCAAGAATCAAGATGAATCAATAAAGAAATAATTTTTTATTACATAAAGAATAAAATCGAGGAAGGTAAAATCAAGAATTCTATCGTGCATAAAATAAGAAAAATTTGTGCCTCTTTGATCTGCATCTCTTCTGTTGATAGGAACTAGGAAGGAGCTGTTTTAGCTTTCTTGATGGAGAACCAGAGGCCGGGAATTCACATAAAGATCAGGAATCGAACGAAAGTTTAGTTTCCTTTTCTTTGAGGAATGATTTTCTTCTGCTAAAACTCCTGCTATCCCATTAATCTCATCACTGGAGGTATCCAATTTCCCTGCCGCATAAAGATCGACAACTGAACGAAACTTTAGTTTCCTTCCCTTTGAGAAATCGTTTTCTAAAACCCCTGCTATCCCATGAATCACGTCAATGGAGGGATCCAGTTTCCATTCAGATAACCCTGGTTTCTTCTTGTTCAGTAACCCGGTTCTTCCTCTTTTTCTTGAATTTGAAGATGACGACGATGATTTAGATTTCTTCATTGCTGTAGAACAAGGGCTTGATTTTTTTTAGTTCAAGGAAGACAAAGATTATTGATTGATGTTGGAATGGGAGATGCTGGTTATGGATTTATATAGTGGTTCGATTTGAATTCCGCCACCTTCTTCAATTCCTAATTCTGTAAGGATATGGTAACTTTATAGGAGATATGGAAACTTCCTTAATTTAAGACATACACACACCCATAAAGATTATTATTTCCATAATAATATCCATTCAACTCTTACGAACCTTTTGAACCATTCCAGTCCACCCTTCTTGCTTTCTTTCGCTTTTCCTTCCCAGAAAAAGAAAATTCGCACACTAAGAGTAATCTCAACAGATTTTGACCAAACTTCAAGACGCATGAAAACATAATTGCTTTAGATAAAGGCAAAACACAATGTCAAGATGATTCTAAGGATCCATTCCTTGAGAAGCTGGGCATTTCCTTCTTATTTGAATAAGAAAATACAAGCACATCAGCTTTTGTGTACAAAGAATGTCTTAGAATCATAAACCATTCCCTAGTGGCAATTGAGCTAGAACAACCAGATTTCTTCTTCCTTTCAAATACAATGTGCTCCCCTGGAGAGAGCTCAGGAGCAATAGGCACAGGCACTAATACTAATACTGGACAAGGAACTAAACCCATGTAGCAAAACCCACCAGACAGGAGAAGTCAAAATGTTTACTTTTCAATCCAACTAAAATTTTACATTCTCTATACAAGAATGTAGTTTTCAGTACTTACATGTAAGCAGCATGTCTTAAAGGTCTTCGTCAGTGTCATAATTGAGGAGGATCTTTCAAAGTCGATAAACTTCTCAGATTGCATCCCAGTCAGCCAATATATGCGATGAGATTCAATTTGTCATAAACCCAGCATCTGGACAGAATTTTGAAGGGACAATCCTTGGCTTGGATCACATTTTGGCAAACAATTGCCTCTTGAGACCCATATTACCTTGACTACTAAGACACATTAGTATCTTTCAACACATTGCAATCAATGTCTCGCAACCTGGATTATGTGTTCAGAAAGTACAGGAACCAAAACAAGGTCAAATGAGCATTGTAGATTCACTTGGAGGAATAGAGTATAGATTTCCACACATAAAACAGCCAAGAAAAGCAACAGCTATTAACTTGCCATAAAGAAGATTTTTCAAGTTGCTCAAGCAATCAATCATGGCCTAAAAGGGATCAGAATTCTCACCCCTAAAGCAGCATTGGGAAGCAATAACAGAAGACAGCTTCTAAGGAAGCTGTTTACGGACGATTGATGCCATTTTCATGCATCACCATCAGCATGCTAGTTCAATCTTGTGATAATTCTTCAAACTGATCAGAGCAAACAATAAGCATTGTTATTCTTACATTTGCACTAAGATAATGAATCCCAATATATGCTATGCCAAAAGCCAATTGACTTGATTATAGGTTTCAACAAATTTTAAGCAACACATCAACATTTGTCTCTAGAAAGGGAATTGATGCAAAACAAGATGAGTCCACATTCATAGGTTTTCTCATGTTAAATGTATGAAGTCATGGTTTTTCCATTCAACCGTGATTAGTGCAAGTACAAAGGGTGGGCACTATTCATTAACCAATCCATCCAATAATAAAGGAAATTGTCAAGGATAGGCTATCCACACACTTGGAAGGATCACCTTGTCCACTTCAACTTACAATGTCTAACAGCCATCATGTCATAAAGAGTAAAAATCAGAGAAAAATATGTTATGTTAGGGAGGTGACTACCAAATGTGATCTCCCTTAACATATGGACTACCAAAAACATAAACTTGTCTGCTCTTCCACTGAATTTTGTTCAAATGAGTATTTGAATATCAATTCCAAGGAAATTAGATAAGAGTTCAGAACATAATTTACCAAGGAAAAATCAGAAATCCAAGTGCTTATGATAGAAGATATGGATGTCAGAAGATGAAAAATTTGTGTGCAAAGCAACCTAAACAATGAAACTTTTACAACGAAAACAAGTTTAGCGAATGGAAGATAAAATTGTACAGGATGCCCAATGCTAATAGCTCGAGATACTCAAGCATCAAACCAAATATTCTAAACACCAAAAAGGCTGTTTCAGATTTCCCATTCCTCAAAGTCACAGGAAACAACATACTCCTTCTCAGATTGCTAAAATCGGCATTCTATTGAAACCATGGGTGGTAAAAGGGGAAAATTTTGTCCAATATGATAACAAAACCTTGATCGATGATGAGGGAGAAAAGAAAAAGGTTTTGGCAACTTCAGAAGACCCACATCTCTCAAGGAAAGAGCTTTAGGTGTCCAAGTTAGGAAACATTCTTGGCCTATTATAATCATTTCAAGGAACTTAACAGAAACTATAGTGAAACAAACACTAGATTATAACAGAATACATATGAAGCGTGGATATAGAAGTTTAGAAAATGGAAAATTTTGATTGAATGATGAGGTCTATTTTCAGTACCTTACTATTTCAGGAATGAGAGAATCAATATATCCAGGATCTGATAATTTATTACTTGGAATAAAATTCTCTTCAAAAGAAATCCAAAACATAATGAATGAATCTCAACCTGGCTCCGGAGTCCAACTTCTCCTCAATATTGAAGTCTGATGGACGATGGATCATGGTCATCCACTTGGGTCCTGGATCCACAAGCATGAAAAGAGCACCTGTTTACTAAACAGCTACTGTTATACCCATATTTGATCTGAACGACTCAGGTCTCTTTGAAGACGAAAAACCTGACTGCAATCCATGTACCACAGCTTCCTTTATCCTATAGGCTTCATTTGCCATCCCAGCCTTCAGAAGACAAGATACCAGAGAATTTATTGTAATTTTATCGGGGGAACAACCTACTAAAGACATCTTAGTGAAGACGTCAATTGCATCATGCATTCTCCCCTTCATACAATGACCCATAATGAGAATGGTAAATGTATACTTATCAAGATTGCACTTTTTTTCCTCCATTTCTGCAACTATTGCATTTGCTTCATCAATATTACCAGCCTTACAAAATCCATCAATCACAGGGTTGTAGATAAATGCTTGTGGCAGAATATCATTCCTCCACCTCAACTGGCTTAATAAACCACGGGCTTCATTTAATCTATTCTCATTGCATAGGGCATTAATAACAATGGAAAATGTATATGCATTCGGGTTCAGATTTTTTGAATTCATTTCATCCCACAGCTTCAAGCCTTGGTCTATTTCTCCAATCTGGCAGTAACCACTTATAAGATTTGTATAAGTAATCACATCAGGGGCACAACTAAAAGCAGACATACTCTCAAATATCTTCAAAGCTGAAACCATCTCTCCTGCCTGGCCAAAGCCATGAATGAGAACATTAAAAGTATACACATTGGGTCTAATCCGAACATGAATCATGTCATCCCAAAGCCGTACAGCTTCATCGCTCCTTCCCAACTTGAAAAGACCTGATATGATTGTAGTATAAGTCTTGACATCAGGAGACACTCCACCTCGCGAATGAATTTCTCTAAACAATTCTAGTGCTCTATCCACATCACCAAGTTTACATAACCCATTGATCAGAGAATTATATGATGTTATGTCTGGCAAGCAACCAAAACTTTCCATGTCATAGAAATGCTTAAATGCCTTGTCAACCTGGCCTGCCTTGCACAATCCATCAATCACAATATTGAAGCTACAAGTATCCAGACAGAAGCCCCTTAACCTCAAAATATGGTCGTGAAAGAAAATAACAGCCTCATCTACTCTCTGTCGCTTGACTAACAAGCTCAAAAATTTGTTATGTACAAAAGAACTAATAATCATCTCTTTTCTAACGCTAACGTGAGCCTGAGAGATCAAAATTTCTTTAGCACTAGTAAACTTCCCAGAATTTACCAATGAAGAAACTAAAAGCACCAGAACCGGACCATCCAATAATAATCCATCAGCACTCATGCACTCAAATACTAATTCAGCTAAATCCAAAAGACCCATTTGACAAAGTGACCTCAAAAGCAAATTAAAAGTCTCAACTGAATGTATTAAACTCAAATTGACCCTCGTGAATTGAAAAAACTCAAATGCTAATTTGGGTTCAATAAAATTATTATTCAAATGTTGAATCACATGGAAAGCAATGCAAGGACTCAAGTTCTTACGAAAGTAATCCGAGGCAAAAACAGTTAAATCTTCTGCACTACGAATGCAGAGAGTATATACAACTTTAATGAACCAAAGGCTCTCGCTTTTTTGAGGATTTGAAGGGGAAGATTCTACGTGGGAGGTACCATGGAAACAACGAGCAATGGATTTGAACGCAATGCTTCTGTATGCCCTTTTAACCCACAAGGGCATTATTTCCAATTAATCAGTGTAAGGTGGGTTCCAAGATTGTATCATTTGAAAGAATCACAAACATGGATTGATTGAGCTGAGATGGGAGTTTGAATGGGCGATCTTCTTAGGGTTGGAGGCGCCCTGCGAATGGTCACCTCGGCTTCGGAGAAATAGGACTGTGAAGAAGCCAAGGAGAAGAGGGTTTGGGTAAAGAGGTCATTTTGACATAAGATCACTAATTGTATTCTTGAGAGTTTTTCCATTATTTCAAAAGACAATTTTTAAAAAAAATTGTAAATTTAGTTTTCACTTTATTTTTTGAACAAATGAACGTGAAATTCATTACAGAAAAAGGAAATTAGCCAAATAAAACTAGGAAATTGGGAATTCTCGAAAACTATAAAATCCCGAAAGGTTATGGCTTAAACCCTGCTGCCTTATACTTACTCTCTGAAGAGCCATTGAAGTAAAACCCTTCCGAGTCTCATCCCCTCGTTGTGAGTGGGCTCTTGAGAAATGGCAGTAGAAAAGAACATGGTCGAAGAGGAAGCTTGTGTTCATCGTTTCTACAAAATTGTCCTCAGCTGGGATTATCTTCGCATCCTCAAAGAATCTAGTGTAATTTCACTTTCTGTTTCTATGGTTCTTTCGTTTATTCTCGTCTATTTATGTAGATATTTGGGAATCATTGAATCTTTTGAGTTAATTTGAGGCAGAAAAACAACAAAAACATAGGGGATGGAAGTGCTCGGGGTCTGAAGGAAGTCAAGGCCACTTACAAAGATGTGGATGACTATCTATCAACTTTTGAGCCTCTTCTTTTTGAAGAAGTTAAAGCTCAGATTGTTCAGGGGAAAGATGAGGAAGAGGGTAATTTCTTTTCATTAAAAACAATGTTCTTGTGTGGTTCTAAGAGAAACCACTCTTTGATCGTTTGTTAATTCTTTGTATCTGTGCTGTTGAATTTTGAGGTCTCAAAATATTTTACCAGGAAAAAGATTGTAATTTGTGCTTCTAAAGTTTAGAGAAAACCGGTTTTATCCTTTGTTAATTCTTTGGATATGTTATGTTGAATTTTGATGGCTCAGAATGTTCTACCAGGAAAAAAATTGTAACTTTATGGTAATTTAATTTGTTTATGCATAAAATTCATCTTTGATTGTCTTTTGTCCCTTCCCTTCTATTGTGTTTGTGTCATTTTGAGTCACAGTGAGAATTGTGGAAGCAAAGGTCACAGAGATGGGGGACAAAAAGAGAAGTTTTACACAGTTTAATATTCTTCTGCCAAATTGTATGTCTTAATATTTGGGTTGGCATTGCAGTAACTGAATGGGCACAAGGAATGACAGCTGAATGCAGTGAAGTGAATCGATTTCACATGCCCACGGTTATATGTGTGAATGCTGAATCGGTGTCGCAGAATGATTTATTACTTCTTACAAACAAAAAGGTAGCAACTTTAAGTTTATTAACCTTTGGTGTAGTGGTAATTGTTAAATTTAAGTTACAACCGGTAATGTCAAGGTCATGCTTACTACTATAGTTATCTCTTCTGCCAATAATTGCTGCCATTCATCCATTTGCAATAGCCCTATTTCACGTGCAGTAGCTGTTTTCTGGAAAAACACATAATAAACATTGTTCGCTGATGGGGCTACTATGCAGTTTGGCGAGGGTAAAGCAACAGCATATGCATTTGCCTTGGTTGAGCATCGCCAGCAAGATAAGATCAGACTTAGGATGAATTTAGGTGGAGAAATCAAAGGATTCAATACAGATGAGCTCCAATCTTGCCCAAGACTACTGAATATGCTTCCTTTGGTCACTGAAGTCCAGAGACATTTCTTCATGATGAAGGTATGCCATGTTATTATTTTCAATTTTCTGAGTATTTGAGATCAGCTGCATTTGTTATGCTAGACATGAATTGATTGATTTACAATCTCTAAGGTAAACTTGGGAGCAAATCACCTGCAAAGGTTTTTTTTTTTTTTTTACTGCCGGGAATTGGAATTAGGCAAAGTAGCTTTTAACTGAAAAATGCTCTGAAATCAAGCTATATAATGGTTTTGTTAAGATTTGTTTGTTGAAATGTGGTTTAATGACATAACAACTCTTTTATGTTACAGCCTCAAAATTGATAGGTTGTATTTTTTACAATGAATTGAGACCTTTGACCTGAAACCAAAAATGCAGGAAACATGCATTTGTCCTACTCATTTTGCCATCCTGGTTTCACACTTCTGTAACAAGTAGGCATTTATTTTAAAATTTTTAAAGGGTGGATGGTCTATAGACAAATGAGATTTCAGGCCAATTATTTTTCTGTAATAGTTTGTTAACATGATGTTCTAATTGATCAAACTGCTTTTCTCTTTGATTACATAAAAGCTTTGAATGCATGATTTCATGTTATTTTCATAAAATTACTCTACAATTTCTTTTAGATGTTCATTGATGTTTTCAGAACCTTTTATCTGTTTAAGAGTTTTCCTACTCACCAAACTACTTTCTACAGTTTCTTTGGATGTTTCTACATTTTACATCACTATGTGATAAGATAATTTGTGTAGATGCTTTTTGTGTTTGAACGTGTATGCTTTCATTCTCCTGTAATTAGTTTAAAACTTAATTTCATGCTAGGCCTTTTGATTAGTGATAGAGTTGTAATCAAGCCAAATCATACTGCCTAAGGGTTTGAAGCTCCTGTTTGTGTTCATTCATTTTTTTTTTCAAGCTGGAATTTTAGTTCAAGCTTTTTCTTCTTCTTCTTCTTCTTTTTGTGTGTTTTCTCCTAAAAGTCTATGCAAAAAAATAGAATTTAAAAATATTATATCGTATCAAATAGTTAATATGGTGTTCACAAACACGCAAACTTGTTATCCAACAACAGGCTCATTCTTTTGATTAGTAAAAGTAAATTCCTTGTTTCTGCTCAATTTGATTATTAAGCTAACAAGTTGTTAATGAACATAGACAAGCTTTTTTTCGCGAACTATTTGGTTTTTTAAGAGCTCTAATTGAAGAACATAGATTTCTTATCTATTTGGTTCAATCACAGTTATGGTATTCATTAAAACAGAAATTTCTGTTATATTTCAAAATATGGCAAGAAAATTTTGAGATAAGGTGGTAAAATTTCTTAACTCTCTTCTCTTATTGTAAGCCAGTAATTTCATTAACCATGTCAATCTGATGTTTTTTTTGGGTGGGGGCGGGGGGGGGGGGGAAGTTGATATTAGTGAACCAACAAGAAAATTTAATGAGTACCCTCTTTCTTTTCATGATTCTTCAAACCTCATGTGCTATTTCGAACATTAACCAACACTTATCATTATTATATATGGCACTTGGGCAGTTCAAGACCAAGTCCAGCATGAGGCACTACTTGATTAAACATCAGAAGCCACAAGCATCAACTCTGCATTTTTAATGTACACTAACAGGTTGCTCTTGTGTATTTTATGGAAACTTGAAAGAATTGCTTTTCATAGTCTACTTAAATGGGGAATCAGAAAATTAAAGGATTTTTTTTTACTGTGATTAGTGCTTCATTTTATCCATACTTGTACCCATGTAGTTTCTGTGCATGCACAAGTCTAAGAAGAAAGACTCTGGCATTATCCAATTCTTTCTATGTCATGATTTTGTCTACAGATATGCAGTTTATCAACTATTGTTCGTGAATATGTAGCTCTGAGGTCAATTAGCTCCCTTCCTTTCAAAGATTTGATACTTTCAGTAACTGAAAGCAATGATTCAAGTGAAGATCGTGGCTGGAAAATATCAGGACCCCTAAAGGAGTTCATTGAGACAAGTCACAATACGTCCCAAATTGAAGCCATAAATGTGAGTTTAAAGGGTTCAATTTCACTCCATTCCATCTTAGCTTTCTGTGTTATAATTCTTCTTGATATCGGTCTCTAGTACTTTCCAAAAGGTAGAATCCTTGAGGAAACCTTGATGCAACAATAAGATTGCTCAGTTGGGACTTGTTTGAGTAAGGCTCTTGGTCCTTTTCCTTTTGCCAATTATGAAGGACTAGGCAACAAGAAATGGGTTTCTCTTTTTACCTTGTGGCTACACATTAATAAAAGTACTTGATGTCTTATCTCTGTTTTATCCTTAAATTTCCTAACATTTGGCAAACTGTTTAGAATTTCCAAAGAACTTGAACTTGTTTTTATGTTGCAGGTAGGTCTTTCACGTAAAAGCTTTGTTTTGATACAGGTTTGTCATTTTCTTTTCACCACCTCAATTCATGAAATTTTAATCACTTTTGCTGCATCTTTTCTTCCCACTTGTATCTTCTACCTGTTTGTTATAATTGAAGTTCTTTTATGTTTTTCTTAATCCACTTATTTATGAAAACTGGATGTGACTCTTTCATTACTAAATTTGTAAACATTTTTTACCAGAACTGAAATGCCAAGTGGTGTCTTATTGTGTTTACTTTGAAATTTTCCCCTGGCAATGAATATTTCAAATCACATTCCTAAATGAGATGTTATGGGGCATTTATCTGGGTGTATGTCTAACAGTCTAATTCTTTCTAGGGTCCCCCAGGAACAGGGAAAACACAAACTATTCTTGGGCTGCTTAGCGCCATTTTACATGCAACTCCTGCTAGAGTGCACTCCAAGTAACTATTTCCTTAGTCAATAAGCTGACTGCTTATTCTTGCATTTCAGTTGACAAGATAACAAAGCAACTGCTAGTGTGGTTATACTTATTACCTCAGCTTTGTCTTCTTTCACTTCCTCTTTTTATTTACATAGCATTATGTTGGACTTTTCTACTCTTGCAGGGAAAAGTTAAGCGGCGTGAAACGTGGACCTGAACTACCAATTCAAGAAAAGTATGTTCTATATTTGTTTATTCATTTTGATTTTCATTTCTCTTTTTCTTTTTGGATTGGGGGTAGGATGGCTTTTAGAAAAAATTATTATACAATCTGAATATTCTTGTGAAGTTTCCCTGAAAATGGTTTCACATGGATCTGTAATTGCAAGGCCTGGGATGTAAAGAATTGTTCAGAAACATGCTACCACTGTCAATACACTTTCATAGTCCACAAATTTATTCTCTATATGATTCAAGTCTTTCCCGTTCTTTATGCTTTCATTCTGGTTCCCTTCTGTTCAAGAATTTATTAATAATGAAAGTCACATTTGATGTCTAGAATTGATGATTTTCTGTCAAATGAAGCAATTTATCATTTTGCAGATACAATCACTGGGAAAGAGCCTCTCCATGGTTGATTGGTTGTAATCCTCGAGATCAGCTAATGCCTACAGATGGTGATGATGGTTTTTTTCCCACAAGTGGCAATGAGCTGGTAGATTCTTAAATCCTTTACTGCAATAATAAATTACAAATTCCTAATTCACCTTCTGACTTCATTATTCTATAGAAACCAGAGTTGGTTAATTCCAGTCGGAAATATCGTGTCCGTGTTTTAGTATGTGCACCATCAAATTCTGCCCTTGATGAGATCGTTTTGCGACTTCTAAACACTGGTCAGTTTATTTCCTCAATGTACTTAAATTTTTCTCTCTCCATTTTGCTTGCATTATTTTAATTCCTGAAATTCATAATTACGGAATCAAGCGCTATCTCAACTACTATACACATGTTCTGCCATTGATTCACCAAAAACCATCTCCACACACCCCCAACCCACCACCCTAATCCCCCCCCCCAAAAAGTAGTTACTGCAAGCATTATATCTTTAATAAAAGAGAATGAGTCAAGTATTAAAATATCCAGAAAATTGTTTACCTAGAACAAATTGCAACATTCCAAAATTCTGAATGGGGATGAGATGCTACTTGTTTTCTTGTGAATTTCTTAGCACTGTGGTTCCAAGATCATTCACTTAGAGACTAATCAAGGCCTTGCTTATTACATGTTATGTTTTTCTGTCTATCTTGATGCAACAGTTCTGCCAGAAAAATTATGTTCATTACAGGATATAGTTTGTTTGTTTGCTCCCTCTGCTCAGTCAGTTATATTTGATAAACTATCTGAGAATTTAGGATGTATTTGGCTTTTGAGTTCTCTGGAATTTCTGTCAGTTTTCAATTATCGTGCATGTCAATTGTTGCCAATGAATCGGTACCACCTGACTGTCATTTTGAAAATCTTGAAGATGTGATTGATAGCTTAGCTACCAATAACTCTCTTAAATAATATATGACTGTCATCCAATATGTCTCTTTCTTCACTTTTAGGCATTGGTGATGAAAATAATCTTAGTTACCAGATGACTCTCTTAAATTAATATATAACTCTCATCCTTCACTTTCAGGTATTCGTGATGAAAATAATCACACATATAATCCCAAAATTGTGCGAATTGGTCTTAAACCACATCATTCTGTGCAGGCTGTCTCAATGGATTACCTTGTGAGTACAATGCAACTCTGGATACTATTCTGAATTCCAGGTTGTTCTATGTCATCTTCTGTGATAATGTTGATAGATGTTGACATAAAATTTTCGGTCTCTGTAGGTGGAACAGAAACTTGCTGGCATGGATACTCAAAGTGGTGACAAACAAAAGCAAGGAGCTTTAAAGGATAAAGACAGTATCCGGGCTTCCATTCTGGGTCAAGCAGTGATTGTACGTGAAATATGATTCTGTTAGTGTTTAAAATTCAACATTTTTAGAAACTTTTAGATAATTGCAGGTATTCTCCACCCTCAGCTTCAGTGGGTCAACTCTTTTTAGTAAACTAAACCGTGGCTTTGATGTTGTTATAATTGATGAAGCAGCTCAAGCTGTAAGTTGCGATACCCTCTACAGTACTCAATAACTCAAATCTTGCTTAACAAATATCTGATGATGCACTTAGAACAATGAACCCTGAATCATGTATATGCAATGTAATTATCTAATTTAGAATATGAGGTTGGGTTAGAAAGAGTACAATCTGTTGGACTGTACTAAATTAGTAAATCGCTGCTGCTTTTTGCTTAACTTCCATTAATCACTATATTTAGCTGTATGAACTCTTGGGAACTGATGTGAACTTTTCTTTTTCAATAGGTGGAACCAGCAACATTAGTCCCATTGGCAAATGGATGCAAACAAGTATTTCTGGTAAAGAGATCTTTATAAGTTATGATGTATCCTATTGGCCTCTTGCATATTAAATCTCTAGTGTACAAATTTCTTTTCTTTATATATCCTTTGAAAATTTTGCCCATTGAAAATTCATGATGCAGGAAACTTCTGAAACACGTATGCCTAATTGCTACATTGATGTTCTTGTAAATTTTGTATGTCTCCTAAACTTTGGACAAAATCCAGAGCCATCTTGACACAGATTTGTACCCAAACAAATTTTACATTGTGCAACATATCCAGTTCAATTTGCATGCACCGTGCATTTCACAGTGCAACAGCATGTACATGATCCAGAGCCATCTTGACACAGATTTGTACGCAAACAAATTTTACGTTGTGCAACTTATCAAGTTCAATTTGCATGCACCATGCATTCCACTGTACAACAGCATGTTCATTTTAGGATTTTCCTAGTAACGTCATTTTATCTTAACCTTTTCCAACCAGGTTGGAGATCCAGTCCAGCTACCAGCCACTGTTATTTCTCCAGTTGCTGAAAAGTTTGGGTATGGGCAAAACGTTCCATTTGAGATTGTTTTCTCAACTTCTTATAAGTTTTTCATTGCAATAATCGCCACCTTCAACTGTTTACAGATATGGCACGAGTTTGTTCAAAAGATTCCAGAAAGCTGGCTATCCAGTACAGATGCTGAAAACACAGTATCGTATGCACCCAGAGGTGCTTGAAAGTTGGCTCAATATCTACTTCTAGCATTATCTATTCAACCCTCACATTTTTCTTTTTAGTATTCAACCCTCACATTATCTGAATTGATCTCTCTTTCAATTATCCGCATAGATAAGGAGCTTCCCTTCAAGAGAATTCTATGATGAAGCACTAGAGGATGGACCTGATGTCATGGACCAAACAAAACGGTCATGGCATGATTACTGCTGCTTTGGACCTTTTACCTTCTTTGATATACATGAGGGAAAGGAATCCCAGCCTTCAGGAAGTGGCTCTTGGGTCAATCTTGATGAGGTTGAGTTTGTTTTTGCACTGTATCATAAGTTGGTGACTAGATATCCAGAGCTAAAGTCAAGTTCCAAGCTTGCAATCATATCTCCATATAGATATCAGGTCAAGCTCTTCCGAGACAAATATAAGGAAACTTTTGGCGTGGAGTCAGAAAAATTTGTAGATATTAACACTGTTGATGGTTTTCAGGTATTATACTGTTCAGAAGCCTGTATTTTCTTTTTATGTCATCTATCTGTTTAAGCATTCAAGTTCTGGGCTCTTTTCATGATCACTTCTGCATCTTCTAGATATTTAATCCAACACATCTAAATGTTATTTCCCAGGGACGTGAGAAAGATGTTGCAATCTTTTCTTGTGTTCGGGCAAGTAAAGATGGAGGCATTGGTTTCGTATCTGATTTCCGGAGAATGAATGTTGGAATAACCAGAGCAAGGTCTTCTGTACTAGTATGGATCTATTTGAGCGATGGCGTCTTCCAGTTGCTTGATCTTAAAATTCCTTTTTCATCATCCTTTTCTTTCTTTTGGGGTTTCATTTTACTAGGTTGTGGGTTCTGTGTCAACACTGAAAAGAGATGACCATTGGAAGAACTTGATTGAAAGTGCAGAGAAAAGAAACACGCTTCTGAAGGTAAATGGTCCTCTTGTAGGAGAAAATTCTTTGCAAGATTTCTTCGTGATAAATTATGAGCTCTAGAAAATGTGAAGCAGCTCTAGTCACCACTCACTCTTTGCTTCAGGTTTCCAAGCCCTACACGGAGTTCTTCAGCGATGCAAACCTTAAACTAATGGAAGCGAAAGAATCAATCCCGGAAGGACCTGAGGTCCCTCTTGAGGATATGGAAATCACTGTGCCCGTCGAGGGTAATGCTGATGATGCCGATCAAGGGCAAGCAGCTGATCAAGACTGGGGAGAGGCTGGAGAAGATGGGGGCTTTGAAGGCGGATTTGATGAGGACTGAGTTCAACTGAGAACCCCTCCCATGGAAGGCAGGAGTTAACCAAAATTTCTATTTGCTACCATTTGTTGTTCAAAATTATGACAACCCGGTAAAATTCTAAGCTTAGTAAAATTAGATCATTACACTACCTCATTGAATCTTAAGTTGTAATAGAAACTTGTAACAGCACTTCTACTAATATACTGGAAATTTGAAATTGAAACACACGAAATTATGTGAATCTCAAGTTTATTGCAAACACTGCAAAAGAAGCAGACATTGAAATGGTTCCAGAAATTTACAAAAATCCTTTTCTGTAAAGATAGTGAATGGTACTGTTATCATTTATCATACTGGAATTCTTTACACGGTGATGCTAGATTTTGAGCTGCTGCAGAACATACCGGCAGTGGGGGTTCTTGTGCAGTGTAAACGTCTCTCGTTTGAAGGGGATTTGTTAGGTAATGTTTCCTTGATACCATCACGGAGTTCAGTCTTAGCTTCCTCCGTGTTTATCTCGGAGAGGTCCTTGTTTTGCGGTGAAGTCAATTTAGATTTTCTGGTCATCATACTCGATGGAGGAAAAGACATATGAGCCTCATTTTCGGAGAAATCTGGGGCCGCCTGGGATTCTGTTGTTGAAACGTATGTCGCTGCAGGTGCAGGAGCTGGAACTTTAGACCATAAATCAGAATCGGGAGAAATCTGTGAATGAAGTAGCTGGGGAGAATTGGCTGGGGCGATACCGAACGTAGGTTGTTCAGTCTCCGGAGGTTCAATTCCATTGTAAAGGATTTCTCCAGAAGTCGGTGGTGGAGGTAGTAACTGATTTTGACTGACAACCGGTGATCCGAAGCTGTGATCACCGTACAGGTTTCCTGGTGAAGGAGATGCTGCTGCTTCTCGGTTAAGGACATTTGAAGAATTCGTTGATTCGGCGTGACCAGATATGTTTAACTGCACGGGCAACTCGGCTGGCGTTCCTTGAAGAGAGTTGCAGTTAATAATCCCTCCTAAGCCATGAACGGCGATATTAAGGCTGTAAAAGAGGCCAGGAGAAGTGACGCCAACTCTGTCAACGGTGATGAAATTGCCGGAAGCCGCCATGGAAGGCATCCTAATAATGCGAACTATCGCTTGATGGTTTTTGAAAAGAGTATTGAAATACGTCTCCGAGACAACGGTCCGGAGGTCGGCAACGGAAATACGGACAGGGAGAATGTGGCAGCGGAGGGCGGCAATGTAATCCGGAGCAGAATTGGACATGTCGAGGGCAAAGAGAGCGGAATCTGTAGGGGCGAAAAACGTAAAGGATTTTCCGCTGAGGACCTCCAGGACGATCTCTGACGCTGCTATGGCGTTGCTGAAGAGATGGTAGCCTCTGTCTCTGAGTGCGTTCAGCATGGATTCCAGCTCAGTATTCTCTATAGAGGCTGCGACGTCTATGTCAGTGGCGAAAGCAAAGAGGAGGAGGAACGCCACCGAGAAAAGTCGCGACGCCATTGTTTCCGGTGGAAGTTACTGGTTTTGGCGGGCTCTTTTTGAAAGCTAAATTACTGCTTCCAACCACTTTATAACTGATTCGTCTGGAAATTCTTGATTTCTCTAATGGATGGGCCCAGTTACTGCTTTACTTTGGGTCTTACTATTTTATTTGGGCTCCATCTTGATGATCATGTTGGCCCAAATGATCGTTTTGGTTTTTTTTTTTTCTTTTTTAATGAATTTTTGGGCTTTTTAATTTTATTAGGAGCATCTTATTCAAGTTATTAAATTTTAATTTACATTTGTAAATTCATTAATTAAATCAAAATTAGTGGGTTGTGGGGGGGAAATTCAAAATTAATAATTAATTATTAGTCATTATTTTATCAAAATTAAGATTTTTTTAAAATATCCTTATTTATAATTATAATCAAATTAAAAATAATAATTACTATAAAAAGATAATAATAATATAATAAAATAATTAATAAACTATATTTTTTATAGAAAAATAAATAAATAAAATCCTTTCATAGTTGATTGGATTGATGGTACTAGATGGAAGTCCCTTCCAAAAATTGTAGGGGAACCGGCAATGGTGCACGTGCTTTTGGAGCAGTTTGTTGTTGGGTAATGCACCTTTCTGGATACTCTTCCTTCCTTTATTTGCTTACTGTTCTATTCTTTTTATTATTATTATTATTATTTCTAGATTTGTATTGGGAAAGGGGAAAGGAAAAAGGCATCGGGGCTCTCTCTCATCCAATCGCCAAATAGGTATCAAATATTTCACCGTAAATAAATAAATAAATACATCATTCTTAAAACGTGAAGAATATAAAAACACCGCAGCGGACGAACAAAGTATATTTTATATACACGCATGTTGGTTCCATACTTCGAGTGTAAGCAACGGGCAGAAGGATAGTTAGATTAGACTCCTTTAAAGGAATATTGATATTTTATTTTAATTAATTACAAATTAAAGAGTGTAATTGTTTTTAACTATATTATCATCATATGACTTAAGAGTTAAAGAAGTTTTAGTTTCAATTACGACCTCGTAAAAAAATTATGAGATTAAATCATGAAATCAATAAATATTGTTCGATTAAAAAAATAGATAGAAAGCATTAAATTTATTTTTTAACTTAAATCATTTATATAAATATATAATTTTTAATAGATCAATTGAATATCTATTTTTCTTTCATTCAAAATCGAAGTAAATGATAAACAGCCTTTTCCCTTTCCTTTCCGCTTCCCTTCTCCTTTCACTTTAGCAAATCATACAAATCCTAAGTTGGGAGAGTTAATAATAATAATAATAATAATACAGCTTTTTAAAATATGTGATTTGAGATAATTTAATCCTTCTAAAAATAGTTTATTCTATTTAATTTATACTATACATGACTTTAATTAAGATCAGGGGTGTAGGCCACAATTGAATTTTCTGATAGATTAACTGGCTTTTCTGACACTATTAGTAAAATTTGAGTTGTGTAATGGTACATTCTTTATTTCAAAATAATTGTCACTTAAATGAATTTTTTTTTTTTCATTTCAATTACTTACACATTCTAATACAACAACAAAAAAACACCATATTTTACCATTCTTAGATGATTTTCTTTTTCACTTCTTCCAGGGCCAATTTATTGTGTTTTTCCATTCTTACCATTAATTTAGTGTCCTCTTTCATTTATTGTTAAAAAATATAATTATAATTATAAATACGAGAGATAAAAAACATTATAAACGTAACAAACATATATTTATTATTTATTAATTGACTTAACTAACAATTTAACCATCAAAATTTTATTTTATTTTTTCAATTTAACCATTCAACTTTCAAACATGTCAATTTGACCATTCGACTTTGAACATTTGACAATTTGACCATTAAAATATTAAATCTTTTGAAAATTTTCACAAAGTTGAATGGTGAAATTGACAAAAGTTATAATGTTAAATGACTAAATTTAAAAATCAAACAAAGTTAAATGACTAAATTGTCAAATCTTACAAAGTAACATGGTCAAATTGATATTGAAAAGTTGAATGATTAAATTGGAATAAAAAAATACAACCTCAATAGTGATATTGATACTTTTGCCTTTTTTAAAAAAATTAATATATAATTGCAGCTAACGTCTTATATTGTCTGACAAAGATAATAACAATTATTACTTTTATCTCGACAGTATAAGACATTAACTAACATGTCACATTGATTAAGAAATTTCAAATGTAACTATATTAGATATAAAATATCCTTTTTATCTATCTTTTGTAACTATACTTCCATTACTTTATATATTAAACGAATGAATATATTAATTAAAATTGGAAAATAACTTATATTGTTGTTGAAATAAAATATACTTAAACGATTTATATTTAAAAAAACGAGAAAGTATTTTACTCCCTCTATCCTACAAAATAATAAGTTAGTTGATAATTCACATAGATTAAAAAATATTAAATGTAACTGTGATAGATCAAAAATACTTTTTTTCTCACTTCTTTTTAACTACATTTATCTTTCTTTGTAATGAATAAATCAATATATAAATAGAAGGACAAGAGTAAATAAAAAATTATCATAATAATATATTGATAATCACAAAAAAATAATGCTATTTGATTAAAATAACTTATATTTCAAAACAAAAAATATTACTACCTCCGTTCTATAAACATAATCCATTTTGTTTTTATACGGATCTTAAGAAAAGTTAGTTGGTATAATTGATATAATTAATTTTAAGTATAATTTTATTTGTATATCCTATATTTAATTTATTAGAATTGAAAGTAATATATATGAAGAGATAATTAATGATGATAATTTTATCTTTTAACCTATAAAAATCTCTCATAAAAAAAACTGAATTATAATTTAAAACTAAATAAAAATGAAACGTAAATTATCGGGAAATATATACTATAAAATGAAAGGAATATAAAACAACCATAAAAATATTCGCCAAAAGGCAACCTAGACTCCATGGGAGCAAATCCAATCGCTTAGATAACATAAACCACTATTTCCACGCTGTCTTTGATCCTTCCAGTGCTCTCTAGATTTGTCGGATACGAGGAAGAATGTCACTTTAGAAAAGGACAAAAGGCATCTCTTGAAATAGTAGAAAGCGTAGCGAGTTTAGTAATAATAGTATCATTTATACTCGAAGTCCGTAATTTCGCTTCTTCTTTTTTTTTTCTTTCTTCTTCTTTCCTTTTTTTCAATCAGCTAGACCGGCCTGTCTTGGGCCGCAGTGAATTTGTTTGTTGCCTAAGTTGCCCTCCTTATTTATTTATTTATCAGAAAAGGTACCATAATAGTCCGAGTCACCCAAAAATGGCACATACCATTGTACTCTTTTATTACCATTTATGGAACCAGCGCAAATTTTAACGACTCGCAATGTCGGGGCGTGTGCTCAAACTCTTGCAGCATTTTAAATTTTTTTTTTTATTATAGGTGATATACGTGCTAGATATATATATATATATATATATATATTAACTCATTAAAAATAAAAATTATAAAAAAATCAAGTTACTTAAGAAGAAAGTAAAACTTTTAACTTGTATGTAAATTTCTTCTTTTAATCATTGATATAAAATTTTTCAATGGAGAAAGCTACAGTCCAGAGTGGGAAAACTGCACCTTTGACCATTGACCGCTTCCCTTTGATTATGATACATAATTTAATGCTTCATCTTATTTATTGGTTTTTAAAAAAATTATTTAATGCATGGTTCGGAACTTTGAATTGAACCATGATTATTTATTTAGTTTGGGAATTTGAAGTGGATAAGTACGAAAGATGAATCCACCAATAGCCATGTGCCCCCTTTTTCTCCTCCCCTTAGTTTAACACAACCTTGATTATTTCGGGAAAAGTTATAATTATTAAAATGATCAAATAAAGATATTTTAATATGATAAAAAGATTAAAAATGATTTTTTTTAAAATCAATTTATTATAAAGATATTAATGACATTGTATCTTATTTTAAATTAACCGTCTCACAATGTAAAGTATTAATCGTCATTTCATATAAATTAAAAAATCATAAATGTATGTTTGTTATATTTAACATATCCCTTCTCTTTTATATTTATAACTGTAATTGTATTTGTTCATAATAAATAGATAAGAATATTAAATAGAGGGTATGAATTGAAAAAAAAAAACATAATAAATATACATTATAAATTATAAAATGACTCATGTTGTGAGACAAACATAATAAGTTAAAAGAACTTATATTTTGTGACGGGTGGAGTATGATTTAGTCTATAAGTAATTTAAAGTGATTGTAAAATAAAATGTGATTGTTTATTTTCTTAGTAATTAATTTTCTAGCTATAGCCACTTGATTTCAAACTTTTAAGTTTAGAAAGCGGTAATGTTATAGTGGAAACCAAACATTACTAGATGGAAATCTCTTATATGTATTCCCAGATATTTGATTATCTATTAATCTTATTTATACATACCATCTATACGATAATCTCTTGTGTCACTATATATATATTATTCAACTTTTATAGATATAAAATTAAAGTGTCGAGTTTTATATGTCTCTGTTGGTATAGTTGAAACTATTTATTTATAGGGAAATTGGTTGAATTATATATTGTTTTCCAAACTTTTAATAATATTCCTGTATATATATAAACATTGCAACATTTATCACTAAATCATTATTATCGTAAAACTATGCTTTCATTTCATATATCAAGTATAAACTTTTAAGACTGGATTATGCAAATTACTCATATTAGACGTTCTACCAAATCATGGACAATCCTATCCCTACCCA
>JAWZTD010000048.1:2328388-2342139 GCA_035221335.1 Echites panduratus
AAGATTTTGACTATAGTCATAGATGAAACTATTTACTATATTTCAATACCAAGAGACTCCCATTCACATTTCAATATTAATTTGAATAAATTAAATAATTATTGTTTTAAATTCTTAATTCTCATTAAAAAGAATTCTTACATAATTTATTCCGAAATCGGTAGATATTTGTTAGATCTTACACTCATATCATTAATGATTACCATTATTGATTGCTAAAACTCCCACGATGATAGCTCGGAGACCCTATATAATCTCCACACGTGATTTAAGAAAGGTGACCTTCTGTACAGTACGGTGCAACCATACCCTTCTGGCCGTTCAAACTACAGTGGTTGACCAAAGCCTGTTCTGTTCATTGATTCTTTCTTCTATGTTTTGTGAATTTTATTGTGTCAACGTCAAAGATTCAAAAAGCATACCATTTCAATTCAATTCTATGCAGTCTTCTATGCCGATTCGATACAAAATTGTATAGGTCGATATTTTTTTGCTTAAAATCCGTAAGAATTAAGCGGTATCGTCGCAAGTAATGCTTCTGATTTCTTGTCAATTTCTTCTACATTATCGGAGAATTCAAAATTCTCGTTTCGCGCTTTTCATCTTCCCGGAAGTGTTGTACTATAAGTGAATATTAATATCTATTTGTGTTGATGAAATTCCTGTATGAATTTGATTGCATATGTGATGATTATTAATTTCCTGTGTCCGAATTTGATACGTTGACAATGTAGCGTTTTTTTTTCCTGACTAAGCAGGTTTGGAGTTGTTGGCGGGAGTTCTTATGCTGTTCAAAAACTAGAAATTGATTTAAGTACTCTGATAATTTCTTCGCATGTTGATCACTATTTTCAATTTAGGTCTAATTTCATTTTCAAAAATCTTAACTTTTGTAATTATCTTTTTATTTGATGATTTTCACAGATACTGTGATGGACGGACTTTACGGGAACCTGAAGAACAGTACAAAAGCTCCAAAAATGAAGTCCTTGAACGCCTACATTCCATCAAAACTGAATCTTAATCCCCAAAGCTTTATTGGGGGAGGCATCAGCCATCATCAACAGAAATATCCAATCTTTGATCCATACTTATCGTCAGACAGTTGCTCTGGTTCTCCTAATCAGGGTTCGCCGCTGATCCAATACTTGTACCAGAGCTCCGGCAGCAGTAGCGGAAGCGAAAGAGCAGGAGGCCGACATGGAGGACCTTTCTTGTCTCGGTTTCCACTGCCTTCCATTGAGAGCTTCGAATCGCCGCCGCTAAGGTCGGCGACAATGAAGGTCGAGGAGGACGTCGTGGTCATGGACGGCATTCTAGTTGAAACTGATAAAAGGAACTATCCTATAGCTTGTGGCAGCGCAAGGACGAGGTCATCAGCCACGCCATCAGATTCCGGAGGGAGGTCTTCGTCCTGTTCCACCTCTGGCGGAAGTGACAATAGTTTCTACAAGCTGCAGAAGTGCCGGTTTTGGGAGGATTCTGCTACTTGCCGCTTTGGTTCAAAATGTTACGTAAGCTCTTCCTCTCTGCAAGTTTAGCCATTAGAAGACTCGAATTTACAAGCGTTCAACATTTTTCCGCATCCCTGTCACTTCCAAAAAAATAAAAATAATACTTATAAGTCTGCTACTTTAGCCAAAAACCGCTTAATACTGCATTGAATAACATATGCAATGGGATTGCCATTGATTTAATATCTATAAATGCAAAGATGGCTACACCTACTCTAAGCTGTAGATGTTCATCTGTCTTGGGGCTCTGGAAATCCAGATTATATAGTTGAGGCTTTCTTTCCTTGCCTTTTTGTTGTTGATTTTTTTAATAACTTTGCATACTTACTTTAAGGTGACAATTAAACACTCCAAGTAAATAATCAAATGGCATTTACATATTGATTCCACATTATGCATTAAGTCTCATAAACAATAAAGCTCTTGAAATTACATGCTTTGTTGCACTTATTATAGTAGCCAGTTCATGTTGCTAACGTTATGAGCATATTCTTTGTGTGCTTGTCTGCTGAGGAACCAGATTCAATTAGTTTCCGCCTTGAAACTCCTTTTGCCAACAATCTAAACCAAACTTTTCCTCTCCCAATGGTCAAGTGAACTCTTAATTAAAGGAAGGAACAGTTAGAAAAGATATAATGCAATCATGCATAAAGGAAGTAAAAACATTTAGGCTGCAGGTTTTATTTCCTTTTGCCAAAGCATGCCAAGCCTATATGGCATTGTAGCTGTTCCCTTTGCACTAATATTACTGTACCAGTTGATGGTTGATTTTTCCTTCTTTTTTTTCTGAATTATTATTTATTCAAAGAGATTGTGAATTTTGATGAAGAGGAAAGCAACTTGTTCTCATTTGGTAAGTCAATCCAGCTGTTTTTTTTTTTATCATGTATGCATGTTTTGGAAACCAAAATGAGTCGAAATTTTCCTGAAGTTTAGCTGTAAGTCATTTCCATAAAGACTTCTACAGTGAAGGCATGACATATCATGCGGCAGGGTTCAAGATCTGCTGAATGAAGAATCAGTTGGCTGGTACTCTTGGACATCATCCACCTTTCATCTCTATGCTGCATTAATTCTCTTCAGAAGATGGCTTACATCTCTTAGCTTGTGTGCACCCTTCACAATTTCACTCTTGATATATTGAACTAAGAACCTAGTTGTTGATCAGTCTCTGTTTTCAAACTCTTGATAGATCTGTATATTGTAACTATTTTCTTTTCTTTTTTTCTTTGGAAAATGATTTTTTACGTCTTCCGATTAAACAGTTTTTGCATGGAAAGGAAGAGCACGGTCCATGTCTCTTGAGCTGGAATAAATCTGAGGTATGAACAGTTTCTAACCTTCTCAGTTAATCCTAAAGTCGAATGGTAGGAAAACTAGCATCACAAATTGCACATATTTCATCCTTGATGGTTTTGTACAGGAAAAGCTCTCCAAGACTGGTTCAGGATCAAGCACATGTGGTTCAAAGAGGCGTTTTGTCCATAATCAGGTCAAGTCACCCCTGTCATCAATTGAACCAACATTGCCAGCAAATGCTTTGCCTGCAATAGCAGCAGCAGCAGTTTCACCAATCACACCAGAAAACTCTACCACCACCAGCAAGAGCATGATCAACACTACCCTCATCATCAATAACTGGTCTCCCTTGGATGATAACATTGAAATTGCCTTGAAATTAGAATGCGGCGAGAAAACTCCCTCAAAGGAAGATATCGATGCCCAAATACATGCTATTCTCTTTGGTCCCTCCGTCAGGAAAAGGCTACCAGTTTTCACTGAATTCTGCCCGGAATAGGTTCAACTTCCTTTAAGAGCATACCCTTATGATATGTTTCAGATAATTTCTGTTGACAACAAGGTAATAACACCATGACCCTAGAAGTTTGATTCGCTGTTACATTGATCTCAAGACAGTTGTGTACAGGCTAGAGGACAGCAGTAAAACTGAATTGACAAAGTAAGCTTAGCATTACTGGTCTAGCAATTCTACTTCACATAGACATAAATACTTAGATACTTTTGGAACAATGTTGATACAAACAGGATCCTGTTGTAATCCTCTGCTGTGCATGTATTTTGTCGCATATTCGGTATTTTAGGCAGATTTAACCCTTTCTTGTTGTTACCCTAGAAAACTATACTACAAATCTACAATACATATCATTTTAATGTTTTGATCTAATGTCGGAAGGTCAAGCTCATGTTCAGCTACTCTGTTCTTGAACTTTTTAAGAGAATTGTTTTCTTGAAGTCTCAAATTTGAGTACTCCAGCAATATGAATGAGGGAGTACATTTTGATCATTCATTGTTGTCCTTGAATATTTTTTGCCACATACCTAACAATTTGGCAGTACTGTGGTACCACTTGATGTTGCTAATGGAGTGATTTAGGGATTGATTTGCGGTGACGTGAGAGAAGAGAAGAAGGGCAGGGTTTGACATAATGCCAAGGGTGCTTCGGTTGTAGTATTTATTTCTACTAGCTGTATCGTTGACTTACAAAAACCTTGGATGTAAAATGAAGTGTTCGAACTTAAAATACGGAGAAAAGTTTGGACACCACCAGACTTGGAACAACTTTAATTTTTGTGTTTATTAGGAACATTTTACTTTCACTCTTGTAAGTATATATATTTGTATGTCCGTACTTTTTATATTAATAAAAAATTAATAGGTAAGATTTATATTGATGGATTAGGGAAGGAGTTGGATGATTATTATGCTATAATTCTATGACTTAAAAATTTATTTTATTTTAGTTTTTGAAAGTAATACATTAGAATCCCTTAAAATACATTTAGGCATTTTTTGTTTGGATTAGTTTAGAGGTCGTTGCTAGCATTAATTGAAATAAAAATTAATTAATAAATAGGTTTGTAAAATAATTTAAATTTCTTTTGTAATTTAAAAAATTGAAATACCAAATCCTACCAAAGAAAAAATACCGCGAAGGAAGGCCCACAAGTTTTTGAATTTTAAATGGTAAAGAGTAAATGTACTTTGGGAATTTTAATTATGAAGTCGGAAAAGGAAAGAAAAGGAAACCTTAGCCAAATCCCAATATCCCGTCCAACCGAAAATTTTTAAAAAATACTCGAATTTCCTCCCCCCGAAATAAATTAATAAATAAGATAATCCCAAGACATCCACGCGCGAAAAAGAACGTTTACCAGTACAACTCCAATGGCGGAAGAACAACAAGAGCCGTCGTCATCATCACCACCAGCGTCCGCCGCCGAATTGGCGGAGAGTCAGGCGAGGCTTTACGAGGCGTACAATGAACTACACAGCTTGGCTCAGGAGTTCCAGATGCCGTTCGATGCTCCGGCTGTTCTATTGGTAGGCCACCAGACTGACGGCAAGAGCGCTCTCGTTGAGGCTCTCATGGGTTTCCAGTTCAACCACGTCGGAGGCGGTACTAAGACTCGCCGGCCGATTACCCTTCACATGAAGTATAATCCGGAATGTGATTCCCCTGTTTGCCATTTGCATTCTGAGTCTGAGCCTTCCGTCACTCAACAGTTGTCGCTCCAGGAAATTCAGGTGGTTTGTTGTCTACAAATGTACACGTACACCTTTTTATGCACCGATATATCTGTAATTTGAGTTTAAGATGATTAATTGAAGTTCGAAATCTGCTTTTGCTTCACTGACGTTTGAGGTTCAAAATCAGAAATTTTTTATGAATATGACTTATTCTGCTACTAAGAGCAATAACGGAATAGAGGATTAACGAACAATCGCATAGAATTGGTAGTTTTTACTGACATTGTTAATTTATTTCAAGAAATCAATTAAAGTTTGCTACGGATGTGCATTGGAATTGCATGTGAAGTTCGGGTGAATTGTATGGATTGTAGCAATGTCGAGGTAGACACTTCAAGTTGAAAATTTTAGTGGGCAGCAGAAGAGTATGAGACCTTTTATTTATTTATTTATTATGTCAATAGTTGATGTATGCATTCTACATCCATATTGCCATGAATTAAGACTATCACTATCGCTTTATTGTAAATTTTCAAATGTTTTATGCATTTATTCAGGCATATATTGAAGCTGAAAACATGAGGTTGGAAAGGGAAACTTGTCAGTTCTCTGCTAAAGAAATAATAATCAAAGTAGAATATAAGTACTGTCCTAATCTCAGCATTATAGATACTCCAGGACTTGTGGCTCCAGCCCCTGGAAGGAAGAATCGTGCATTACAGGTCAAATCTTGCACTGATCTGCTTATGTTTTGGCTTCATTAATCATGTGTTGAATGTTTAGTTAGTCTGTGCCCAAGACAGGCTCAAGCTCGTGCTGTGGAGTCTTTAGTTCGAGCTAAAATGCAGAACAAGGAATTTATTATTCTGTGCCTTGAAGATTGCAATGACTGGAGTAATGCAACTACCCGGAGGATAGTAATGCAAGTATGCTCAATTTTACAAATTTTTTTCCTGAAATAAACCTTCATGGTAACAACTATAATTTTCACAATGTATTTCTCTCTCTCTATCTCTCAAAACAATGTATAGATTGATCCTGAACTCGCAAGGACTGTAGTAGTTTCAACAAAACTTGATACCAAGATTCCACAGTTTGCACGGGCTTCAGATGTGGAAGTTTTCCTTTCACCACCTGCTAGTACACTTGATGGATTCATGTTAGGTGATTCCCCTTTCTTCACATCTGTGCCTTCAGGAAGAGTGGGGTTGGGACATGAATCAGTGTACAGATCAAATGATGAGTTTAAACAGGTTGGTTCTTTCTTCTTTGAACTCTTTTTGTGCTCAGAACTCTGGTTATGGACAATAGTTGTCTAATGCCTGTATGATATATTTACTGTTGCTTGCCACCATGTATTAATATTTCTTGTCTGCTTTTGTTGTTTAATTCGGTCAATTCTTCTTAATCTAATTGGAACACAAGTTGGCTGTATGATGCACTCAATGATCCTCATACCCTTATATTGACATGACCAGGGGTACCTTTTCTGCTCTAATTGGTTGCATTGGTAGAACTCTGAGTTTTTTTTAGTGGTATTGGTAGAATAAACATTAATGCAGTTACTTTTGATGAGTCTCTTCTGGTCTCCCCATAAGATACCTAAGAAAGAGTCATAAATAGATTAAAATCAACAAAGTTGTATTTAAACTATAACTATTACAGGCTATTTCCTTAAGAGAGATGGAAGATGTAGCGGCACTGGAGGAGAAGTTGGGGAGATCACTTTCCGAACAGGAAAGAAGCAGAATTGGTGTCAGTAGCCTAAGACAATTCTTGGAAGAGTTGCTACAGAAGAGGTAGAATCATCATACCCAGTATCATGATGAGTTGCTTGTTGAAAAGAAAACACAAAGTAAATTGATCTGGTGTTGAAATCAGAAGCTTATTATTTGAGATTTATTTTCTAGGTACATGGACAGTGTGCCTTTGATCATCCCACTTCTTGAAAAGGAGCATCGTAGTAGTACAATTAAACTAAATGACATAAATCAAGAGCTAAGGTTTGCAACTTGTCTTCTCTTGATGCTTTAGCAAGTTTAGAGATCAAATAAGAGTTTGTTTGATATCAATGTGATGGGGGGCAGGTTCTTCCTTCTTCAATTTGTCTTTGTGAGCAGTGCTGGTGCAAAGCAAACTTCTCTCTCTCATTCTTCTGTTATTAGCCAATATCTAGCATTTTAATAATTGTGCAATGTTTTGTTTTGCTTCCATTTCTCTACCAGTACTTTGGACGAAGTCAAACTGAAGGAGAAAGGACGTGCTTTTCATGATCTGTTCCTCACCAAGGTCTGTAAACTGTGTTCAAATACATCTGACAGTCAGGAACACATTGTAGTCTTGTGAGCACACACTGTTTCCATTATTTCTCCATTATTTCTGAAGGAGAAACATTAATAGGCTGATTCTTAACAATTAGACAGTAGTAGTTGGAATAGTTTCCAATATTATGATGTTTTTTTTAGCTCTATTCCCTCTTCCAATTTTCAGATGCTCTATTACCTTGTTTTCCTGTACTACTCTCACTTATTTCCTATGTGCTACTCAGTTGTCACTTCTTTTGAAGGGGACAGTGGTTGCTCCACCTGATAAATTTGGTAATTTTTTATATTCCTAGCCTAAGGCATTGTTTGATATTAAATATGGTTTTCTGTTTGAAATATTAGGTTGACTTGTAGAAGCTTTCTTGTGTAAATTGTCCAAATTTCAGAATTAGTTCTACTACTACCACCACTACTACTAGTTGTACCAATAATAATAATAATTTGAGTGTCCTGTTTATATAATCAGTACTGGTATATTTTATTACAGGGGAGACACTGCAAGATGAGAGGGTGAATGGAGGGGCATTTATTGGTAGTGATGGTCTTCAGTTTCCACACAAGCTGATTCCTGTAAGCTTATATTGTGTTGTGGAGATGTATTATCAATCTTATTTATTAATTGATTGTTTTACATGTTCCTCTTTTCTAAGATTTGAGCGGGAATGCTTGAATTATTCTTTGCATGCATGTTTGCTCCTTGTAGTCTCAATTCTCTTGAAAAGCCAAGCTTGTTCACAATGTATTTACAAACTGAATCTTTGATGAAATAGAAAGCAAAGGCCTGCTTTTTGCACTGAAGTTTGCTAATTCCTTTCTTGCTTTTATGCTACTGGAATTTATTTTCCTGTGCAACTGATGTTGATGCATATATGTCCCTCCAAACGTTTCATCGGTAAATTTTAATTCAACTCATAGAATGCTGGGATGCGTCTTTATGGAGGTGCTCAGTATCATCGTGCAATGGCTGAGTTTCGTTTTGTTGTTGGGGGAATTAAATGCCCTCCAATAACCCGTGAAGAAATTGTAAATGCATGTGGAGTTGAAGACATCCATGATGGAACAAACTACTCTAGGTGCTCTGTTTCTAGTTTTGTGTGGATTTTTTTGAATTAACTTTTATTTCTGATTTTTCTAATTTATATTTCAATATCATATTGAATATATTTTTTTCATGTACAATTTAGGACAGCTTGTGTAATTGCTGTTGCCAAGGCTCGTGATACATTTGAACCTTTTCTCCATCAGGTCAATCCACTACCTTTTAAGTACTTCTTAACCTTTCTTTCCTATTTATCATGTACAATGTTTTGACCTACATAATATCTTTTAATAGTGAAAGCCATTAAATGTTCTTTCTATTTTCTTTTTGAAAATATTTCACCTTTTTATATGTATTGATGGTATGGTTTAATTTAAATGAGAGATACCATTCAAAATTTTCTTATTCAAAATACTCGAACTAAGATTCTCCGTCTTGACATACAGTTGGGGAGCAGGTTATTGCACATTCTAAAGAGATTGCTTCCCATATCTGTTTATCTTCTTCAGGTATTGCCTGTGTCTGTTGGTGGCTCGCAGTAGAATTTGCTTTCTGTTTTAATAAATTTTAATGTGTGAAAATGGCTTATAACAGAAAGATGGTGAATATCTCAGCGGCCATGAAGTATTTCTGCGACGTGTTGCATCTGCCTTCAACAATTTTGCAGAATCAACTGAAAGATCATGCCGTGAAAAGTTAGAATACTTGATCATGTTCTTTTCCATTTTAACTGTTGGATATGTAAACAAAAGTTTGAAGTTTCAAAGCTTTTGTCATTAATCATGTACAGGCTTCAAAGATTAACGTACTTAATCAGCCATAATGCATATCATTTAGATTTTCTACTATATATTGAAAACTTCTAAGACCAATACTAAGTTGCTTGTTCTAATTTAACGTGTTTAATGTTTGTAGCTTTTTATTGGTTTTTCTTGTTTGAAGTTACCCGGAATACTTATGCTGTTTGTTAAATATTTGCAGATGTATGGAGGATTTAGTTAGCACTACTCGCTATGTGACATGGTCCCTCCACAATAAGGTTTGACAACTTGATTCTTATAGCTATTAATTCTTTTTGTTGCCTTCTCGATGATTTTTCTTTTTCCCTTCTCTCTACCTCTTTGGGATTTCAGAACTTTGTATGCCATTTTTCTTTTCTGGCTGAATAGAATTTGGTAATTACATAATATTTCATTTACCTTCCATTCGCTAATCCATCTGTAGCAACCAGGGTGACCATTAGTGTAAAAACAGCATTTGGTTGTCTTAGCCATTAAGGCAGACTCCTAGGCCTGCTTTATTCTACATCTATGCTGATTGAACTACCATTTCCTTAGGAATTTGAACAGATTACATGGGTATGTTTATTTTTTCCAACTCCTGGGATAACAGAAGTACAAGTGCTTTAAATGCAATACAAGTACTTTGCTTAGCTGGATGCTTTGGAGGAAGTGTAGGCAGGTTAAATGGAATAATTATATCATATGTCAGGGGGAGCATGTTCTTATAGCACCCTAATATCTCTGAACTTTCACAACATAAGGAACACCTAAAAATATTTACAGATTCTAGAAACCATTTATTAGCTCTTCCTATTTCATTCTTTTAGTTATTCTTGTTTTGCTAGTAGGGATTTCTTTTTGCTCTCATTTCCGTTATGCTTTCTGAAAACCTTGACAGCACATCTTCCTCTGATTCCTGCCGAAACCTATGAAAAATCAGATACTGAAATGAACTTTAGTATTTTTGGGAAGAGTTATTACTCTCTGTCCTTATTTCCTGATCCTTCTTTTGATGAAACATTACATATACAGAATCGTGCTGGATTACGTCAGTTCTTGGACTCTTTTGGTGGTTCAGAACAGTCCGCTGTGGGTGGTAATTCTATATCAGCCAGTCTTTCCCAAGAGTTATCATCTATGTCTGTCAGCGGTGATAAGCAAGATAGTAAGCCCAGGTCGGATGTGAAGCTTAGTCATTTGGCTTCAGGAGCTGATCTAAATGGGGGTGTTCAGACAACGGAGACAAGACTGGCTGACCTTTTAGATAGCACACTTTGGAACAGGAGGCTTGCTCCTTCTTCTGAAAGGATTGTTTATGCATTGGTTCAACAGATTTTCCACGGGATAAGAGAATACTTTTTGGCATCGGCAGAATTGAAGGTAGGCAATATGAATGTAATTATTGTAAATAATCCAAGAACTTCATTTTGGGGTCAATGAATTTCTTGAAATGATTACGAAGAACAATTTCTTCTAAGACTTTCCCAGTCATCAACATTTCCTACTCTTTTTGCAGTTCAACTGTTTTCTCCTCATGCCTGTGGTTGACAAGCTGCCTGCACTCCTCCGGGAGGACTTAGAATCTGCATTCAATGATGATTTGGATAATGTTTTCGACATCACTAATCTGAAACTGTCACTTGGGAATCAGAAGCGTGGCATAGAAATTGAGCTTAAACGGGTGCAGATCAGATCTCTCGTTATTAGATTTGTGTTGTGCACTACTCTGCAATGTTACTCTTTGTTTGATCCTAAGTATTTGTTGATATGCAGATACAACGGCTGAAAGAGAAATTCAGAAGGATCCATGAGCAACTTAACTCACCTCAGGTCTTTTTAAAGCCATAGTTATCTGTGCAGGAAGTTTATTTACTTCTATCTATATTCTTGAAAGACTAGAAATTATCCAAGTGCTTATTATTGACTCCGGTGCTTAAACTAGTACTGTATTGTAGTTTTGGTGTGAATCAATCAATTTCAATTATTGTTCTGTTTCATTCTATTGCTAACTTTTTCAATGTTTTCCGTACTCTAATGAGATTACACCAAGGGCCAAAAGAGGAAAAGACTCTATAAGGGTTATGAGCAAGGAGAAATTTAACAAAATATCAAATATGAGGTCTTCTATTCGACACTATTCTTTATCCGTTATTATTCAACTTTTATGTTGCCTAACCGTAAAAAGAACAAAAAGAAAATGGATTAAGACCTTATTAGTTATTTCATTTAGGTTACTAAGATATTTTTTATTGAATAAAATTTTCATTTTTATTTCTGATTTGTTCAATTTTTATTTTTTATTTTTTCTTTTTTTGTGAAAATTAAACTAAAATCATGACTGAAGTTTTTTTTTCTTTTTTTTAGAGAAAAAAAAAGAAGAGCTTAAAATCAATTTATGGAAGGCGTTTGTATTCATAAAATGGATGAAAGGATAAGGCATATCCAGCAAAGCAAGTTCACATCCATGAGATGACGCTCGCTCTTCCCGCCGATTTCTCCCGGCTTTCTCTCTCTTGGCGCCACCGCCGCTTCAAACCACTCACCAAGGCTTCCTCACAAATCTCCCTGGACTCGCCATTATCTAATCAGAGCCCCTCCACCTCAGTATCCCCTCACAAGAAAACCGGCGTAATCGTAATCGGAGCTGGCCTCGCCGGCTTAGCTGCTGCTACTCAGCTCCAAGCTCAGAAAGTTCCTTTCCTTCTCCTCGAATCCGCAGAAGCTGTAGGCGGCCGTGTCCGCACTGACGTTTTCGACGGTTTCATCCTCGACCGCGGTTTCCAAATCTTCATCACGGCATATCCAGAAGCTCAGAGACTGCTCGATTATTCAGCCCTCGATCTCCAGAAATTCTACGCTGGTGCTAAGGTTTACTGCGATGGCCGCTTCCACACTGTGGCTGATCCTCTTCGTCATTTATCTGATGCTTTGCTATCTCTTACCAATCCAGTCGGCAACATTATCGATAAATTTCTTATAGCTTTAGCGAGAATTCGGGTTTTAACCCAATCGTATGATCAGATTTTGACGGCTGAAGAGGTTCGGACCATTGAACTATTGAGAAAGATAGGATTCTCGGATGCAATGATGGATCGATTTTTCCGACCATTCTTTGGCGGAATTTTCTTCGACAGACAACTCGAAACGACCTCCCGACTGTTCAATTTCATCTTCAAATGCCTCGCTCTCGGTGATAACACGCTTCCCGCCAATGGCATTTCCGCTATCCCTGAACAATTGGCGGGAAAATTGCCGTCGGATTCTGTTCTTCTCAACTCAAAAGCCACATCTGTTGTTGCGCAGTCGAATTCCTCATTTGAGGTCAGCCTGGAGAGTGGTGAGGTGTTCAAGAGTGAATTAGGAGTCATAGTGGCCGTTGAAGAATGCCAGGCGGTAAAGCTTTTGGCGGGAAACTTAGAAAGATCGATTCAGATGAAGAAACCTGTTCGAAGCACTGTTTGCTTGTATTTCTCAAGTGACCAGGATAAGGTACCAGTTCAGGAACCACTTTTGTTTCTAAATGGGTCGGGGAAAGGGATTGTGAACAATATGTTCTTTGCAACCAATGTGGCCCGTTCATATGGTCCTCCTGGAAAGGCTTTGGTATCTGTTTCCCTCATTGGGTTGTTTGATGATGTATCCGATGAGGATTTGGTGAAGAGGGTTGTTGAAGAGCTCTCCAATTGGTTCGGGGAGTCAGTTGTCATTTCATGGAAGTATTTGAGAATGTACAGAATTGAGTTTGCCCAGCCAAATCAATGTCCTCCCACAGATTTGGTAAAGGATCCAACGGTGAAGCCGGGTTTGTATATATGTGGTGATTATGTGACAAGCGCTACATTTGAAGGAGCTTTGGTGTCTGGCAGAAGAGCAGCTGAAGCTTTGCTAAGAGAGAAGGCTTCAATACGAGTTTAGTTCATGGCATTCTTGTAATTGGTCCTTTAATGCCTTACTGAATGTTATTCATATCTTCTTTGTGACTTGATTTCCAAAGCTTTTTAGGTCAGAAATTGAAATTGTAAAATCTGTTTTGTATACGAGGATTCTTCTTGTACTGTTGTACATCCTTACGAATTGTTCTTGAAATTAGAAAGATTATATTTTTCCTACCTTCTACTTTGTTTTGATTATTATGTTTATGTATGTGTTGATAAGTTTAGTCATTACCATAGCTTAAGAATAGAGCTAAATTTTTCCAAATTCAGCATCTAGCATTAGAAACAAGGAAGATCTTTGTTCTTGAAGCTGACAATCTGTAATAAATGCCTATTGATTTCTGAATATTCTTCATTTTGCAATGTATGTTGATCTTTTTTTTCAAATGTAAATAAATACATCTTTGGTTTCACTTCTTTTTGAAATTTAGGAAACCTTATCCTCCTGCTGTTTAGATTCTCTTTGTACATGTGACCCTGCCGTTAATGAGGTCAGTTTAATTTCCCTTATTCCTTTACCTTTCTTGTGTGTATTGTGCCATTTTCTTTGTAAACTGATATCAGGACTAACAAAATTTAGAAGGAAAAACTGCAGAAGTAAGTGCAACCGTTTATGACGGACTATTTATGAGTGGACTTAGGCTCAAAGGTGGCAGTTTTAGGACTT
>JAWZTD010000048.1:2376426-2388017 GCA_035221335.1 Echites panduratus
AAATATTTTTCTCCATTCCATTCATACTATTTTCTCCATAGAAATATTTTAAAGAAAAAAACTTTATTTTAATATTCACAAAATTGCTATGTAATTAGAGAGAGATTATATTTTGTATCGGTTAATACAAAATAGAAGTTAAAATATTCAAAATAATATTTTCAAATTTAAAATGATGCAAACTTTCCACCTTTGAATATCCATATCGTGTGTGCTTTTTTTTTTCAGAATTTATAGGGTCGAGTCTCACTTTGCTGCTTCTTCTTCCTCCCGATTAGCTCCTAAAACTGCACGCTAACTCTGTGAAAACTCAAACATTCAAATTCATTGAATGTAGACTTTATTTCGTCAATCTTCTATCCGTTACCTCTCCATATTTTGAAGAGTTACTCTTAAATAATATATAATAGAAGTCAGACCTATCTGGGGGAGTGATCGATCTGCAAGCTGGAATTGGTAGGTTTTTGTTTTGTCAAATTTGCATTTGTTTAGAAAACAAATTGCAGAGACGTTAATTAAAGCCTTTCTTACGTATACTGTACAATTTTTTAAAAACATTATTGTTATTAATTTATTATTATTATTTTCCATTAGTGAAGAAACTGATATAGAAGAGTGATGATGAGGACTGGTTATGGTTTTCATGCAATCCCTACAATGAACCAGACGAAGTCCGAGAAGGAAAATGGTGAGATTTTACACATTTTCTGTGGGTATGTTTTTGAGGTTTTGCGTTACTGAAACTATATATATTCTAGATGAAAATGAAAGACAACATTTAATTTTTTCTGAATTTTATTTTATTTCATTTTTTGTTTTACAAACTGATCTGAGGATGATCATATGAGTGATGGTATTTCTAGGTTTTTCTTCTGGATTCATTGATTAGATTATAATAGTAAGGAGTAGACACTGAATCCTTGATTTTGCACCAACTCACCCGCGTGTCGGACAAGTGCTTCCTTAGTAGGATGAAAAAGATCAATGCCTTCTCATTAGTCGTTAGTCATATACAACGTAACTTTTCTTCAGTGTAATACCGAGGGATACAGGAGCGCTGATCACAAGGTAGCGTACCAAGAATCTCAAGATCAGAATACTTGGTTTTGCATCGATGACATAGACCAAGGATTGTACTTATTAGGAGGAATAAGATCAGTGTCTCCTCATTAGTCTTTAGTCATATAGTACATAACTTTTTGTTCATTGTAATAACGAGGGATAAGGGGTGCTGATCACAAGGTAGCATACTAGGAATCACTGGATCAGAATCCTTTTCATAATCGCTTCTCTTCCAATGAATGTGTGTGACTACACATCATGGTGAGCTGTCAATGATTCTGTCAAGTGTCAACGATGATGAATACACCAAAAACTTGACTATATATATGTATGAGATTTTGATTCAAAGAAGCATACGTGAGAGTAAGGATTATTGTATAGCAAGTCTCTTATATACAATTTAAACCTTATCCAAAGTCAACTGCATTGCACTATATTCTTTATTGATTTTACCTTGTTACTCTGGTTTTAGATAATAATTACAATATCCTTCGATTATTGTCTATTGAAAATTGCAGTAGTACTACAATGATCCCTCATATACTTTTCTTTCAATTATATTTATATCCCTCTTTAGGCTAATTGAATGTGGTTCACATAAGAACCAGATTCATTCCTCATGTTGCCCTGCATTCTACAGTTGACTTTTTAGATTCTTGTAGCCTATAAAAGCAACAGTATTTCCTGCTACTTTCTTAAGCCATAATATAACTTATTTTTCTTCTCTCTGGGTAGTGATTATCTTGGAGAGAATAAGGCTTTCTTTAGCTTTAAGCACCATCATCAGCTACTCCAAGTAATATCTTGTTCTGTTTTTGTAACTGAATCAATCATTAATCTTTTAGGCCCGCATTGTTTTCTAGTTTGTGGGTTTTAGCATATAATTTCATGGTGCATGGAAATGAAAAAAAGGAAAGATTTTTATCACCTCGTGTTTGCGAGTGTAATTAAAACGATTCTCTTTCTGTTTATGCAAATCTTCTTACTGATCTTGGATTTTCTTTTATATGCAGGGTTATCAGTTCAACATTTAGATGAGTAACCGTATTAACGATGACCCTAAAGTAATTACAGAGATGGACAATGGGAATTCTTCGCATGAACGTGCTGAAAACTTGCCTTATGTTCATAAGGTGGGATTGCCTCCTAAGCAAAATTTGTTGAAGGAGATTAAGACCACTCTGAAGGAAACTTTCCTGCATGATGATCCCTTACGTTGCTTTAAGGACCAGCCCAAGTCAAGAAAGTTTGTCCTTGGCCTCCAAGCAATTTTCCCTATTCTTGAATGGGGAAGAGATTACAGTCTTGTCAAGTTTAAAGGTGATCTGATTGCTGGACTTACCATTGCAAGTCTATGCATTCCTCAGGTACCCAACATTTATATTATACTAACGTTCGTATAATTGTAAGGCTTCTTGTCTTGAAGGACAGTATCATACGTTTGGTGAAATGTTGGCATGCAGGATATTGGTTATTCGAAACTTGCAAATTTGGATCCTCAATTTGGACTCTGTAAGTTTAATTATCGTTTGTTCTCAACAATCAAGATCTGTTATGATTAGAAACGAGAGAGATAATAGGCTAATTTTTTCTTTTCAAATTTCTGCAGACAGCAGTTTTGTTCCACCTTTGATTTATGCATTCATGGGCAGTTCAAGAGATATTGCCATAGGACCAGTGGCAGTTGTGTCTCTTTTACTTGGAACTTTGCTTCAGGAAGAGCTGGATCCCATCAAACAAAAACATGACTATCAGCGACTTGCATTTACAGCTACATTTTTTGCTGGTGTAACTGAGTTCATTCTTGGATTTTTCAGGTATTTGTTGTTCTTTTGGTGTGATGAAATCACAACCATTAACGGTTGGTTCAATCTATTTCAACGTTAAAACTGTTTGCTTCGTTGTTATAATTTTAGTTTTTTTTTACTTTTTTCTTGAAGGTTGGGTTTCTTGATCGACTTCCTATCTCATGCTGCAATTGTTGGCTTTATGGCTGGTGCAGCCATAACCATTGCCCTTCAACAGCTTAAAGGTCTTCTTGGCATAAAGAAATTCACAAAGAAAGCTGATATCGTTTCTGTTATGCGTTCAGTGTGGACTAATGTGCATCATGGGGTGAGAGACTTGCTCATTTAGTTTTTGTTCACATTTCACAATTCAACAGATGAGCTTAAGTTGCTCTTTTTGTACAACAGTGGAACTATCAGACCATTTTGATAGGAGTATCATTCTTGGCTTTCCTTCTTCTGGCAAAGTATATTGTGAGTATCCACCTTCCTTCTGTGTAAATGGCTTGGATTGATCTCAAAATTCTTGTGGCCATCTAAAATTTATTTGTTTCTTTTCTCAAATATTGCTACTTGTGTAGGGGAAGAAGAACAAGAAGTACTTCTGGGTGCCTGCAATTGCTCCATTGATCTCTGTGATCATCTCAACATTCTGTGTGTATATCACCCATGCTGAAAAACATGGGGTCCAAATTGTGAGTATTTTGACCCTCAATATATGATTCAAAATGACAATAATCAAACATAGACCATTGAATCTTACATTTCTATAGACCATTGAATCTTACATTTCTACCTATAAAATTGCAGGTAAACAAGATTGAACAAGGAATCAATCCATCATCTGCTCGTGAAATTTTCTTCAGTGGAAATTATCTTGGTAAAGGATTCAGGATAGGTGTCGTAGCTGGGATGATTGGATTGACCGTAAGCAACCCCTAATAACCACTTACAACAACAGTTTATATGCCCAACACTAGCTATTAATGTGCATAACATTGAAAAATTTTGGATCACAGGAAGCTGTAGCAATTGGAAGAACTTTTGCAGCAATGAAGGATTATCACTTAGATGGAAACAGAGAAATGGTAGCATTAGGAACAATGAATATCATAGGCTCAATGTCCTCGTGTTACGTAGCTACGGGTAGATCTCCGAAACGGACCTAGTTTAGAGATTCATGGCCTATCAGTAAATTTGTAGCTGATTAAACTTCTTCCCTTTTTTTTTTTCTTTTTTTTTTGCAGGTTCTTTTTCGCGTTCTGCAGTGAACTGCATGGCCGGATGCCATACAGCAGTTTCCAATATCGTGATGTCTTTAGTCGTCTTGCTAACTCTGGAATTGATCACACCATTGTTTAAATACACCCCAAATGCCATACTTGCTTCCATCATTATATCTGCTGTTTTAGGATTAATTGACACGGATGCAATGGTTCTCATATGGAAGATTGATAAGTTTGATTTCGTTGCTTGCATGGGAGCTTTCTTTGGTGTGGTTTTTGCCTCTGTTGAGATAGGCCTCTTGATAGCAGTAAGGATGAGTGATATTCTTCAACATATTCATCAAAACTCGAGTCCCAATTGCATTTCATAATCATTGAGCTTTTTTTGTTGCAACAGGTTGCCATATCTTTCGCCAAAATCCTCCTCCAAGTCACAAGGCCAAGGACTGCACTACTTGGCAAAATTCCAAGAACTAATTTGTATAGGAACATACAGCAATACCCGGAGGCAACAAGAACTCCCGGTATTCTGGTTGTTCGAGTTGATTCTGCTATCTACTTTTCTAACTCCAACTATATCAGAGAGAGGTACTAACGCTCAAAGTTATCATCATTTCCTTAAATTTTCTTTGGGATTGGAAAGACATTCAAATAGTATATGAGCTTGACACATGAAACTTTGTCTTCTACTCATTGTTTCAATTAGTTTGAACTGAATAGAAATATATAATTGTTGAATAGGATACTGAGATGGTTAAGAGATGAAGAAGAACAGCAGAAAAACCATAGCCAACAAAAAATCCAATATTTGATCGTTGAAATGTCGCGTAAGTAATTCCAATTTACCATATCATACGTAGCTTTAATGAAACGGCAACAGGTTATCCTAAGCTGTGTTCTTTGATCTCATCCTCTGCAGCTGTTATAGACATAGACACGAGTGGAATCCATGCCTTGGAGGAGTTATACAAGAGTCTCAAGAAACGAGATGTTCTGGTAATAAACTTAAAACATGCATGTATAACATTTGTGTCAATGTTATGAGACTAAAAATTTCAAGAGAGGTAAAAACGAATAGAAAATTGATGATCTTTCTGCATAAAATGATGAACAGCTTGTTTTGGCAAATCCTGGGACTGCAGTATTGGATAAGCTCCACGCCTCCGATTTTGCAAATATGATAGGAGAAGACAAGATTTTCCTCACTGTATCAGACGCCATCACTGTTCTTGCTCCCAAAATGGAACCCTAAATCCCATAGTTGACAGGGTTCCTAGCGATTCACCATACCCAAAATCTGTGTCCTGAATTGTACATTCTGGAAGGTGGAAGAAAGAAAACCACACACTAATTTTGTTGTTTAGCCTACCCGTTGCGTTCTTGTTTTTCACATAGATTGATACTTATTTCTTTCTTTGAAATGAAATCCAAGTGATATTGCCTGTGTTGTTGCATTGCTGTCAAATGGAAGAACTCACAAAATGGCACAAGGTTTAACAAGTAAATCCGACATTTCATGACATTGATGGCAATGCTTTTCTATATAATATATGAATATGGATGACTCGGGATTAATGCAGTTTTTTAAAGTTTCTTTTGAGTTTCCTACCCCACACTGGTTCATTCTCTAATGGGAACAGGGAAGTGGGAGCCAATACAGCACTTTTTCTGCAAACTTTGTTAACCAGTTCTTGGACCGAGTCAATGGTCAAATGATGTCGTAAAGTGGCCGTTATGAAAGGGAAAGACCACAAGCTGGGGTTCAAAAATCACGGGAGTAACTCATTTCACACAATCAGATGTTAACGGTTTCTAGCACCGAAAGCCTCCACAATTTAAGGCTTTTCCCCCTGACGCTGGAAAAATTGTTTAAGAAAAACCTACTAGAATCACAGAAAGGCTCAAATCTCTTGATCCAACAGTGGCTCTTCTAATGAAATGTAGGGCATTAATTAGCCCAGATTTGGTTTTGGTCTTAAGCTTAAACTCAACATAGGTTACTTTCCACAACTTAGGTCTAGTGAGACTGTTGTACTCCGGCTGATTTCGGCAAAAGCATAATAATTATTTGGAGGGCATGAACAATCAAGAACAGCAGCAAAACGTAAAAAGCAATCCCAGACAATAAGATAGGATAAAAAGGTATCACTATACCATAATGCCGTAGGAGGAGGAGTTCATCAATACAAGCAATAATAATATGTGCTCAAACATAATAAAAACTACTACATATAAATATCCCTATATCTACTCAAAAGGAGGGAGAAACCCCATCTACGGGTCTAAGAGCAACCCAATTAGCAAAATGTAAATCCAAATGTCAAAATATTAATCCTCTCTCTCTCAAATCACTTCTACCCAAAAATAAAGAGATGCACAAATCCGATCAGAATAAAGCCAAAGATGCAGCAACCATCACGAAAGGGCCGAAAGAAACAAAAAGTGCCGATGAACCTGAGCTTCCAGGAGCCGGGGCAGAGGCAGCTTCAGTTGATCCTGCAACTGCTGTAGGTGAAGCTGCGGTCGAGCTTGGAGACAATGCCATGGGAGAAAGTGCTATAATCAAAAGAAAAATAAAAGATTGTTCATCAAAGTTGCAATAATTTTCAGATATCAGCATAGCCCATCTCAAGAATATTATTCTTGTAAATTTAAACTCAGACTTATTGAAATGAATGCAAAGAAGCACCATTAACGTTTAAACAGAGCATTCCAAGCAATTCTCATGAATTGCCACCAAGAAACAAAACTGCTTAAATTGATTTACCAGTTTTGGATTTTATATACTTGGATCAAGAAACTAACTTTGGGTCAATAATGATGGAAAGAGAATATTGCAGATCAACAACGGAATACTACAACGGAAATTTTTCCAAACTTGTCCATTGCATGACTAAGAAAGCCTACTGACAATGCCAGGATCATTGAAATTCACATGAATCATATTTAACCAAAATTGGGACCACTTCGATATTGAGAAAGCAAAATATTAATGGTTCCACCAGTTATGTCACGTGGACTTGTACAAAGGCTGACTAGAAAACCTAGAAAAAAAGATGAACATTCTGGAAATCAGGAATTATAGAAATGCAAGGAACCAAAACCGTTTCTAGATTAAACTATCTTTTCATATCCGAAGATATAAGATAAAGAAAATTCCAAAACCCAAAACTGATATTTTCAAATTGACGAAGATCAAAAGAAAATCTGTCTCTTTTGAGAATGTTTCCAATTACATCCTCTTTTGAAAAGAAAGAAAAATCATCAAAAGAAATCGTTCAAAGAAAACTAGCAGATCAAAGGGTAAAAGAAAGCATGAGAATTTTTACTTACCAGGAGCACCACCAGCAGCTGGACTCACTGCACCACAGGATAAAAAAAAAGAAAGAGAATTATTAAACCAAGTGGGTAAAGTTTCCTTCAGAAACACCAAAACATTGAACTATGGATGATGCTGGTAATAGTAGAAGGAATGAGAAACAATCAAAAAGCAAAATCCCGTGAAATTAAATTCAAGAAAAGGATAAGAAAAATCGTGATAATCCATCTGCAAAATGAAAATATTGGAGGAGTTTTTCACGAACACCGGTTCTCTATTATCAGGTTTTTTTAACAAGAAATTAAGCGGAAAATACAAAATCTAAACAGATCAGAACCCATTTGTAAACGTCAATGAATATGAGAAAGAAAGGAGAAGAACAGAGTAAAAGGAGGAAAGGGATGACCGGGGCGGCTTACATGCGCACTTGCTGACGGAAGGAGCAGAGACACGGCAAGCGGCGGGAAGAGTCAAGGCTTTGGTTACATTAAGAGTAACACCCAGTTGAGCACTGTTCTTAAAGGCCTCGCAGAGACAGTCAGCGTCAGTTTTAAGCACAGTCTTGAGACCAGAACAGCAAGTTCCTTCAGGTTTCTGTGCCGTGCTACCGCTAGTCACAAAGGACAAACAGTCAGCCATGTCCAAAACCAGACTGGAACAGTCCACTGCCGGTGCCGGAGAAGCATGCCCGGAGGCTGATTCTCCCACATTAGCAACCATCACAAGGGCAATCAAGAAAGCTCTAATGGCAGATTTCAACATCATAGTCATGGCCATATTTTTCTGTACCTTTTTTTTCTTCTTTCCTCTCAAAGGACAAAACAAAACCACCGACTACAGACTGAGAAGAGAAGAGAAAGAAACAGAGGCAATGTGGGGATTCTGACAAAGCTCTTTGAGATTAGAAGGGTTTATATAATGGTGGGAAATGGAGAATTGGGGGATTTGTTTATGCTTTTGCTTTTGAGCTTCTCTGCTGGTTTTGGCCTTTTGGCTCTCTTTTGCTGGCACATGAGATGAGAGGAGAGAAGTATGGATGCAATTGTGGGTGGTGGGACTGTGTGACACGTGGACTGGAGGCAAGGACGGGAGTGTCATTTTACATAAATGTGTTTGAGGGAATTGAATGCTTTGAATTTTGAAATATTCGGGACAGAGTGTAAAACTCAGTAACTGCGCTCTTTTATTGAGGTTAGGAGGAAATTAAGGCTTTGCTTGGTTGGCAAAGTTGATGAAAGAAGTGAGTGCCAAGGACAAGTAGGTAATTTCATTTTGATTGATTTTGCTAAGTTAATACTACATTACTGCATTATACTCGTTTGCAGTTTTGAATATATTAAGGAATAATAAAAATAAATATATAATTACTTCTTTCACGTCAAATCGTTTGCCTCATTTGTCTCATTTATTTATTTTACGTCAAAATATAATTACTTCTTTCACGTCAAGTAACACTATCCTATATATATTTCATTTGCCTGACTTATTTACAAGTTATTTCGTAATTATAAATATATTAATATAATATTTTTTTCATTGATTTCATTATTAATTTATTACAAAAAAATAAAAGTATAGTTTTTTTATGAAAATAAAAATAGATATTTTTAACATATTATAACTACATTTAATATTTATTAATCTATATAAAATAGCGGCTAACTGCATATATTATGAAAAGAAGGTAGTACTAAGTATAATTATATTTATTTACAAAAAAAAAATGTAAAAGAACATTAAAATAATGTTAAGATTGAAAAAAATATATGATCTGCATAGAAAACTAAAAAACAAATTCTATTAAATTTTTTTTAAAAAAAAACAGACTTCTAAAGACTTATAATAGGGGACGGATGTAAGAAATATGAACCTACTTTTGTCTCTTTATATAAATCATTACCACTCATTTCACGTAAGTTTAGTTATCTTATATAAAAAATATTTATTTTCTATCTCATTAATTAATTACTGTAATTTTATTATTTGCAATAAATGAAAGAATATATTAATAAAGGTTAAACATAAAAAATAACATAGATTATAGGTTTAAATCGATATTACTACATATTATAGTTATAATAAGTTTGTACCTATTAACAATATAATTGAAGCGTATAAAAGAATTTGATCCTAATACCGTTTATAAAAAAAAAGTTACAAAATTATTTATATCATTAAACAAATAAAAGAGTATTAACATACTTATATTGTAAGAGAAAGAAAGTATAAATTGAAAGGATAATCATTTTACTTCTTGCATTGGATTAATTAAACTTTTTTCATTAAAATCAAATACTTAATTTTGAAAAGAAAATCTTTTTGCTCGTGTCATGCCCACTTATCACTTCTTGGAATCCGGATATAGTGTTGGGTTGTTGTTCAAACACTATCACTTTCTTTTTATTTTGATGGTAATGTCTTTTAAGTCCTAGCAAAGTAGTAATTGTGTAAAAATGATAAGTTGAGGATAAGTGGGATGGTCAAGTTTGCATATATCATATACTTAAATCTCTTTTATGATTGGTCTTAAGTTTGAGTCATCATGGAGGTGAGAAGGAAGGTATTTTCTTCGATGATCTTCTAACTCCTTAAGGCACATGCTTGATATAGTGGAAACAACAATGATAAATCTCGCTCTCAGTGATAGTTTTTTTTATTTTACATGACACTTCCGATAAAGAATAGTTTCTTGCTTATTATTTTCGTGTCTTCTTATACCTCTTATACTCTTTCCTTCAAGGATTAACTTTAGTTATCATCTAATCTTATCATATTTTGAACTTAAAACCTCTAATTTACCTTTTTCTTGTATCTTGAAATTGAAACATTTAGATTACAATCCTTACTGCTTGTCACCAATCTATATAAGATTTGAATTTTGATGAGCAATGCACCTTTGAGATAGTATCTAACAAAATAAATAATTAAAATTTGTTTGAAACCAATGTTTATTTTTTAAATAATAATTAAATAGGGGATCCTCTCTCTCTCTCTCCCCCTTCAAGCCAAAACATGTTAGGTTTAAAAGAGCGTCAACCAGGAATCAACATCCACATTCTTACATTAGATGGTCTATTTCCAAGGGCGTGGTTCATGTAACTTGTAATTTGAAAATAAATGGTTATTTATAGTGAATTTGCTTATAAAGTTATGCAAATAGTTTATTTTTATATTATGTAATATATATTTTTATTTAAAATTAATAATAGAATTTCACTTTTTCTGGTAAAAACTTGTAACCTTGGTGAAATTAGTTTGAATAATAATTTTGTTGAGATATTACTAATTTGAGGGTTACAAACAATGTGAGAAATCCCAATTAATAAGAGTTGAATTTAGTTATTATTTTATTTTATTTAATTTTTAAAATTACAATTCCAATTCAAATCCAAGTTTTTTTTTCTTTTCTTAACCCCAATATGTATCCTATCATTTACATATTTTAAAAATATTTGTGAGAAATTCCAAGTAATAAGAGTTGAATTTAGTTATTATTTTATTTTATTTAATTCTTAAAATTACAATTCCAATTCAAATCCAAGTTTTTTTTTCTTACACCAATATGTATCCTATCATTTACATATTTTAAAAATATTTGTGAATCAAAATCATATCTTTCAGCAATCAATCAACTGGTCTACAAAAAGGGTTCACTAATTAACCGTATTTATACTTTTAATAATCAAAAGATTCAAAACCAAACATTTAAAATACAAAACTTCAAAATAAAAGTTAAAAAAGGGCAAGAAAAGAACTCATTTTTCCAAAAATGAATTAGGATAAGAATTTCAAATGAAACTGTCTAATAATAATAATAATAGATTACAAATAACCCACTTTGCTCAGTAAAAAAATTGAGGAAAAAGGAAGAAAAAATGTCCTCAAAAGAACGAAAGGGAGAAATAAACAAGAAGCATCCCCAGCGCAACTGATCGGGACGAGATAGCTGCCAGTGAAGAACCAGAGCCACCAGGAGGAGGCGGAGATGTCACCTCAGTTGCTCCTGAACCGGTGGGAGGTGTCGCTGTGGCGGAGCGCGGAGGTGAAGCAGTCGGAGAGGCAGCTGGAATGTCAAAAAGAAATTTTTTAAAAAATGTCAAATATGCCCCAGATTCTGCAACATCAAAATCTTTGAAAAAAAAAAATTGCTATTTAATTTTAAAAATATTATATGAATCTATTTATTTTAAATTATTA
>JAWZTD010000048.1:2427666-2448313 GCA_035221335.1 Echites panduratus
ATATATATATATGCTTTTATTTTAATTTTTTTATGATTGTGAGTTGGGATATTGGGCTCTCTTTCAATTTGATGTTTCTACTTTAAATATATATATATATTTATATAATAGATGATTTACTCTTTCTTGACAAGAATAAGAACAAAATAGAACCCCTTTGGTAATGTTCATCATTACATCTTTCAGTGCCTATTAAAGTACATTTCAAGGGAAAGAAAAGAATTACATCTAAAGTATATCTTTCTATAAACCAGCTAGAAAAGCTGAACACACTATTCTAGATATCAAGAAAGGATCCAGGAATCAAGAACTAACAGCTCTGAAGAGCAAAAAAAAGTTTGATGAATATAACAGCTCTAAATTAAATTGAGATGCACGCTTCCTGCCCATTGAAATTATCAGACATGATCGCATCATCACGCCAAGATGCCTCAGTAGAGGGGGGAATTCCACCAACTTTTACTGGCCCAGGTGGTTTTGTCAAAAATATCAGATTTAATTGGTGGAGTTATTTAGTACAATCCAGCTATGTTAGCTGAATTTTCCGATTTGAACTTTCTTCTTCAATGCCTTCTGCCCATGGTAAATGAACGCGTCTAAGATGCCAGCAACAGTAAAGATGCCTGAAAAAGAAAAAAGGATCAACATGAAGAACCATGCAATACAAACAAAATGACAACGATATGTGGGAAACTGTTTAAAAAGACTTCAAGCCTTTGAGATCTATATAGCCCTTCTTCTATACCTCTATGTCAGAGAAAAACTCAAGCACAGAGAATTCTCAATATGGATATCTGGAACAAATAGAAAGAATTAGAGAAAAACAAATCCTCATACTACCTCCAACTATCGCACAAATGTGGGTCATGAAGTGTAAGAAAGAAGCATGCTCCTCTTTGAAGGTCACCTGCAAAATAAAAATAACAGAATCCAGTTATTAACTGCCTCTAGGCAAAAATCAGTTCCATCATTCCATGCTAAATTTTCTATTATTTTATGCCTGAGTATGTTTTGTTTCTGTTTCTTCGCTTGGCTCCAAAATCCACAATAATCTAAAAATATCCTAAGGTACTTTGCTTTAGACACTGTTTAATATGCAAAGATATTTTACTCTGAAAGACAACTAACATGTTGGCCTTAGGATCTCTTATATCGTAATAATGTCTGCATGAGAAACAAAATTGAATAGATGAAGAAAAGAACACCACCTTGATAGGAGAAAGGTCATAATAAAAGAAAACACCAGGAATCATTCGAGAGAAACCCATTTCTGAACTCTTAAAATGCTCTGTGACTGAAAACTGCATGAAAGCAATGTCCCCAAAATCAGCGAAGGAAGTTGAAAAATAAATCAAGAATCAACTTCACAACTTTATGTTCACCTGATTTGAGTAAATGACACGGCCTCTAATATCAGTGTAGACTGTAGGAACAACCTGAAATTGCCATAAAAAGTTAAATTTGTGGCATCCTGCTTTCTAGGGACTCTTAACATTTCTTTGAGTGCTTTATTGTAACATGTTCACAAAACTCAGAATGAGCATACATAGCTTCTTTTGCCCCTTTTTTCCACAAAAAGGTTCATTGACTATAAAGAATATAATCTGAAATGGGCAAAAACTGTTCGCTCGATTCATTTCCTTACTTATCTTCTTTCCTTCTTCAATTACTAGATAATGGAAGCCAAATAGAAGCTGAGCCACAAAAGAGGAAGATATCTGTCAGAAAATACACTTACTTTTATGAAATACTGATAAGTTCCATGCGGTATGTCTTGCACTGAAAGTACACTGAATTGCAGGAAAATGAAACAGAAAATAATTATGCAAGTACCAAAGGAAACAGAAACGAAATAAAAAGACCTAAATGCTACCCTTTGGTCTGAGCATTTGTTGAGGAGGCCAACAAACTCATGCTATGAAGTTATCTTCTTGCTCTGTGTGTTTTACAAAAGAAGCAACGGGAGAGCCAAAAGGAATGACAAGCAGATACATGCAAGGTTAACAACATCTTGAGGAAATGAATAAACACTGGTGCTAACATGCACAGGTGCAACAGCTACATCTGCTTGCTCAAGAAGGTCCGGATATGTCTACTACACTAGTTTAAAAGACACCACATAAGAAATACTTCTATCTAAAAATAAAAAATAAAAAATTACCCAACCACCTAGAATATGATCTCCTCCTCTCAAGTACCATGAGCATCCCCCCTTCCCACAACAAGAATAGTAGAATTACTAGAGTTACGAAGTGCAAAAGCAAGGTACCCATCCAATGGATTTACAACTCCAGGGATTGAATCTCCAAAAGATAATTTGTTGATCACGTGACTTATCTGCAGAATATTTCACAAAGTCAGCGATACAATCAAAACCGACCAAACTTAAGAATTTCATCTTTGGTTTGGGAAAGGGAAACCCAATAAAAATTCCAAGCAGACTCTTGTTTATTAAAAAAAATAAAATAAAAACATATATTTTTTTAAAGTGACTTCTTACATTATAATTCTCTTGTAATGCCAGCAGATCATGGAGAAGAACATTTGCATGACGAAAGCTTTTACCCGGGGCAAAATGAAAATTTCCAGCCACTTTATTAACTTCCAGAGATCCATGGATATTGCATCCTTCACCTTCCTCGTCTTTAACTTTTTGAACAAAGCCTTCTCTTTTGCACTGAAGGACAGTATCATATCATGTCACTTTCATGGAATGACAAAGAAGAAAAAGGTATTGTACGATATTCATATTTTATTCATTGATAATTCAAATTTCTATCTACTACCATAGGGCAATTGCAGTTCAGGATTAGAGTATCTTCCTCTCACCTTTCCCTTTTTTGTCCTTGATTTGCTATTCCAATCCAGTTATGCAAATGCAGGTTGTAACAAAACATAGAGAGTGATTGGGATTTGCAGTATGTCATGATGAAACCAGATGTTAATGCAGAAATCATCTGTGTTTCATCAGGCACATATGCAGGAACTTATGTAACTCTTGAAACAAATTTAGCACTCTCTCTGCCTTAGGTTAACCTACAAACCCCATGCGTTGGGCCAAGAGATCCCTTGAGTATCGTAGGAGGGTGTCATTCTAACTGTATGCCAAACATACTTCAACCAAGACTTGGAAAACCAATTGCTAAATTGACTTGGCAAAAGCTACCATTAACTTTTTGTTAAAATATGATTTCAGTGTTTTTTTTCCAGGAAACCTATTTTCTATCGCTTCTTGTGTGTATTACACTGGTGGAACCTACTTGGTAGCTTCAATGTCCTTTACTACTGGGGTTGAATAATCGACAAACCTATCAGACTGAATTAAAGAGTGCCCATCATTAGCCAAAGCATTTTAAAGTGTGTTGTAAACCAACCTGATCAATCAAATCAACATTTGTCAGGCCCCAGCCTCTTTTTCTATATGCTTCACGAACTTCTTCGCATGAATTACAGCACTCATCATCTGACTGCAAAAGGAGATCAAGATGAAAAACCATAAAACATTTCATTTCGGAAATATCAGATGAGAGATTTTTTTTTTTTTTTTTTAAATCCATCATACACCATTTTGCAAGGTCAACTTATAGAAATTTAAGATGCTTGCATAAAAAATGCAAATACTCTCACCCTAGCATCCATGCACTTTTACACAGCATAAAAGCATACAAGAAAAAAATGCCGATTAGAAACATACCGTTTCTGCACCATAGCATGAACCACAATATGTCTCATTGTGTTCAAGTCTTCCACCGTGTCTCTGCAGAGGCTTCTCAATCTGCATTTAATTGAAATCCAGAAGAATGTGAGTCAAGCAAAAAATACGAGAAGTAAAAAAGAACCTAATAAAGGACGAGTCTTTAAGAGTGAGATCCAAGCTGGGAGAAATGAGATTGTAGCTTTAAGTTTAAAATGGATTCACAGACCTTAGGAGCACCTATTCCTTCTTGTTTTACTTCAATCACGTTACCATGAAAATCAATTCTCTTCTTGAATATATCATGTCTCTGCAATTTCATGGAGGAGTATTTAATGATTAGTAAGGATACACAGAATAGGCACGCAAGGATAAACCAATAAAAACTGCATTCAACACTTACTATATCTAGATGTTCTTCCCCACTGATATCCATGGCATCAAGACTGAGTAATGAGCACCGCAGAGAAGGAAAAGTTACATCAAACTGTCCAACCAGGAACATCAATCAGAAATCATACGAAGAGAACAAAGCTTTACAAGTTGATAATGTCTCAAAAGGAATAATATCCATGTGCACAGTGCCAATATCATTAATAGTACAAGTGCCATCACTGAATACAATAATTAGATTCGCCATTGATATCACATGGTTTTCACAAAAGCTACTGAAGTTACAATAACGATGGAAGAAGAAAGAAAAGGTAAATAAAAAATCCATCGTTCATCTGTTTCAACAGATAACTAATCTTTACATTTATGTGTAGTTTTCCACCTCTTGAAGTGTCCACTACAAGCTTCGTTTCTGTAACAGTGTGGAGATATAATCCTGCAATTTCAGAAACCAATAGCCAATATAACATGATATAAAATAAAATCCAGAATAACATTCCCCAATAAAAACTCGAAAGACCAGGAAACCGGGAAAGTTCAAATGCTAACATCAAAAACTTGGCACAAAGCAACCTAAGGAGTTAAGTCATTTTGTAGAACAAGAGTTACCTCTGCATAAAACCTACTTTATAACGACTTGAAGGACAATTGGAGGAAGATTCACTCAACAGAATGTTAGAAACTATTATGATTACGATCAGTGTTCATCAAACAACTTATAGATGACTTTATACCAATAGAAAAAACTAATATAAGCTGAGACATCATGGCATCGGAGTAAAAACTATTCTCTTAACATCTTTGGACATCAATTTCTTTCAAGGAAACATTCCCAATCTTGCAATCCCTATGTGCAAGTCTTTGAATTAGTAACAAATGATGACCAAAAACAATGCAACTACTGTAGACCTGCTTGTCAATGTTTTGTTTTGAAATTCAATAGATAATAAAACTGCAGTCATCATCCAAAGGGTTACCCATCATTAACATTTGCTCCCAAACTCTATTGTACTGAGAAAGAACCAAACTTCAAGCAAACCAAGACATAGGTAACTAACTTCAATAATTTGCATATTGTGCAAAGAAATAACGTCAATCTCACATGCAGCCATCCAACAATAGAATCAAAATCGTTCAATAGCAAAACCAACACTAATAAAAGAACATGTCCAATAATTATAAAGAGCTAACTATTACCAAGTATCCGGATGATAATTCTTTGGTATATATAAAACACTAAATGGTAGGGGTTAAAAGGAAAAAAGTGAGATTAATAGACCACATACGCAACTCCGAGAAGAAGAGTAAGAGCATGACGGTGGCGGAGACGATGGTGATGAGACCCCCGGAAAGTGTGCGGTTATAGAAATCCTCATTCACTTTAGGGTAGGCATCCAAATTCCGCAATTTATTCAACATTTTATCCATCTTCGCCGGTCGCAATTCTCCAGCCGGCAGCCCAAATCGGCGCTAAAGACACGATTTTAATCCTTTAATAATAATATACTCAGCAAAAACAAACAAACCCTACGGTTACTTCTCCCTCCCTTTGAACAAATGTAAAAGGTATTGCATTAATGAAATTTCCAGGGCTTGGTAGCTGCAAAAAGCAGCAGGTGCGGGACCAGAGAATGATTGTTTTGACTACGGCTGTGAGAGGCTCTACAGAGAGAAAGAAAGCGAAAATGAAGAGAGAGACTCTGCTTTGGTTTCTGCGGGGGCTTATTTTTTTGTTTTTTCCTGAATAAATCTTAAAGAGATTTTAAAAAGGGAAAACAAGTACGTGAACTGTGGTCTTGTGGACTTTGACTTCTAAGAAATTAGTCCAAAATGGTAATAAAAGGAAAACTAAATTATTAATAAGAAAAATCCATGAATATGGACGTTCCCGGTAATAGGTAAGTTAGAGCATTGGGTGATTTTAGACAAAATTCTATGTAATACTTTCTATTCCATTCGAAATTGAATAACCATATTAATATTTTGAGTTATCAATAAATGATTATCTCATTTTTTAAATGAGTTAAAATTTTATTAAAAATTTGATATCGTTGAATTTAAAATAAAGTAAGTTAACTAATTTTGTACAAAGACATTAAAAAAAGTCTAATTTATGTAGGCATCAATAATATAAGTTATTACAATTTATTGACAATTATTTAATATAATAAAGTAAAACTAAATTATTAATTAAAAAATCCAATATTATAGAAACTCGAAATATGTAAGAGCACCACCTGCTTCAAGGCAATGTTTTAAATGGTATTAAAAAAAAAAAAAAAGAGGGTCAGGAATTTATTTTGACATAAATAATACTACTGATTGATAGTTATTTAATATAATAAAAAGGAAAAGTCATATAAATTTTTAATAATAAAATTCCAAGATTATACAAAACTCCGAAATAGGTAATCGCATTGACTACTTTAAGACAATTTTCCAAATGATAAAAAAATAATAGTAATAAAGTCATGAATTTATTTTGACATTAGTAATACAAGTTGTTACAACTTACCATTGACAATTATTTAATACTTTCTAATAAAATATATAAAAAAATTGATATTGATAATTTCTCTATTAGAAATAAAAGTGCATTGTAATTTAAAATAGACATTTTAAAATAAAAATAAAGATATTCAATTTTATCAATTTTATGAACTCAAACTATATTTATTTATGAATAAACAAGTTTTCAATCATTCTGAAATCTTACATATGTCACCTCACTCATGTTCTTTTTAATTTTTGAATTAAAAAACTCAATAAATTATATAATAAATATTATAAGATAACTCTTAACCTTTTCGGTTTTAAAAAAGTATTTAAATAATAAAAATTATATATATGTAAAAAAAAAAAGGGATCACTTCAAAATTTTTCATTTTTTTCATGGATACTAAAACTTAAGGAGTGTCACCTCACCCATTTTTATTTTTAAATTAAAAAAAGGTCAATAAATTATATAACAAATATTTTAAGGTAAATGAATTCATTTGACCTTTTTAATTTTCAAAGAATAATTAAGTAATAAATTATATATTAAAGGATGAATTTATGTAAAAAGACTTTTCATATTTTACATGCATATTTTTATAATAAAACAACAATAAAAAATTAATTAAATATTATGAAAAATAAAATTTAAAATTAGATATCCAAATATAAAATATATTCATGATCAATTTTATTTAATAAATATTCCTAATTCATTAGATTTTTTCAATTTTTCATTAGATCTATAAAATTTAATCTTTTTTTTTTATTTTATAGATCCCCAAACTAATTTTTGACTTATACAAATTTTGCCCTCAAAGTTACCATTGACAGTGAAGTCAAAAAAAAATTTTTTTTTCTAACTTATCAAACTAGGAGCAATTACATTTATCTTTTTATTATTTAACTTATTAAAAAAAATTAATAATTCAAGTAATTTTCAGTATATCAATAATTTCAACAATTTATAGCTATCATTAATTTTTTATTTTTTGATGGATAAAACAATAAAGTGATAAATTGCCCGTAATCTGTAATTTATAGGCTAAAAACACTTTTATGTAACTCAAAAATAGTTTAGTCACATAAAAGGGTAAATTATCCACCATTATCCTGAACACAATTCCTTAAAATCTAAACTTCTAATCAATGTTTTCAGAACCGGACCGGTCATCGAATCGGAAAAGTTAGTCGTTTACGGTTTAGTGGTTTAACCGTAATTGAACCGTAATCAAACCGTAATTGAACCGATTAATTTAATAATTAAAAAATTTATTTTATAGGTTAAAATATATTAAAATTCTTATGTTTACTAGATTATTTATTCATTAAAGGTAAATTAGTCTTTTTATATTATTATTTGCTTATATTAAAATAGTATCAAAACATATTTTCATGAAAGAAAATCTAATATTAAGAACAGCTTTCACGGATCCAACTTTTATTATTGGTATTTTGTAAAAATTGGAGAATAAAAGAAGAAAATTAAGTGATTTAGGCTAGAATTAGGGGGAAACAATTTATGAAAATTTTTAATTGAAAGTTTGTTATTTTTAATTTCTTTAATTTGACAAAAAAATTTTTTTTTTTTTACAAAACCGGAAGGTTCTATCTCTGACCGGCTCTGCCAAACCAATTTGGAAGAAATAGAACGGTTTTAAAAATTTTCGATTTATCCTTCTAGAGCGAACCGACCAGTGGTCCGGTTCCCGGTCCGACCGGCTGGTCCGGTCCAAACAACCATGCTTCTAATGATCCATACCTTACTGTGTTGAATGTCCCAACATATAGATAGCTTATTTAAATCAAATTGAATCTTATTGTATAAAATAAAAATATGCATTAAAAATAATTCAAACAACATCTTAATTAAATTAATAATTACATAAAATTTTTAGTCTTTTTGGGCATAATTCCCAACAACACTACCATCAATAAGGGCAGGATAGAAGAATATTTTTGACCTTAACTGTGAGGCGAAGGCAGATGAGTTCAAAGAATGCAGTGGAAAGGAGTTTTGGGGTTGCGTGGTGCTCAGGTAGGTAGGATAGGCCTAGATCTGGCCAGAGGATGAGATGTTAAATGGGGGGAGGGTTAGGCTTACGTAGGGGAGGTTGTAGTAGAACAGGTGAAGTAAGGAACAGAAGAGCAACATGAGGGGATCGGTTTGGAAGCAACAGCGAAGAAGCCGATGCACTCTAGAAGGGTGTAGGGAGCTTGGAAAGAACTGGGTGTTGAAGGGAACAGTAGGAAGAGGTAAAAAAAAAAGGAGAATGTTTTATGGTCTCCTCCAAGCCAAGCCAACCACCAGATCTACAAGAGACACCAGCTATCAAAGTTGGGAAAATCTTTGAAGATTTAAAGAAGAAGATAAAAACTTTTTGATAGATTTGTAAATTTGAGGAAACATTTTCTTTCAAAGATTTATATGTTATAATTGAAGGATGAAAATGCCTCTAAAAGATGTTACGTGGGTCTCACATGGATTACATCGTTAGTGACTTAACGGTCCAAATTAATAGAAAATTACGAGTGGATAAGTTTGAGAGTTGGAGAATACGGATGAGTCGAATTTTAGTTAGGATCATTTGTAAGTAGTTTGAACAATTTTATGGTTATGGTGAGCAATTTATCCCATCTAAAAAGTAAAAAAAAAAAAAAAAAGTTAAAAACCTTACATGAAAGAGGAGAAAAGTTTGGAGACTTAAAAAGTTGACTAAAATCATTTGGGATCTCATATGTAAAATGAAAAAAGTTTAGGGATAAACTGGAGATTTTACCGCAAATGACTAAGGGGTTATAAAAATGGAGAACGCTACAAGGAATGCGTTTATCGCCTGTGAACTGAAAGTCAGAACGCATCCTTGGCTTTGCGTGCTGCTTGGCTTAGAATTAGGTGATCTGAAACATCACGCGCCGAGGCCGAGAACTTGTTTCAGTTGAGCGATAGTGAAGACGTCGACGAGGGCCATGAGCTTGGTTCTCCTTCAAGGCTACTCCTCCGAAGAACAAGAAGAAGAGGAAGCACTGTCTGATGATGAAGATTCCGACGACAACCGTAACAACGGTGGTTCAGTTAACCGTTATAAACCCTTGTTGGACCCCAATCCTGCCCCTGCCTCTTCCCTTCCTTCGGCCTTCGATGCTTTTTCCGAAGTAATTATTTATCCTATCTAAGTAATTATTATTTTTTGCCCTTTCCTCTTCAATGATTCATTGAATTGTCTGGATTCAGCATGACTCGTTTTTTTTTTAGTGGTTATTATATGACTTTTTCTAATAATTTTTTGCTTTCTTTGGGTGTGGAGATTTCAGGGCCGCCCCAGTTTCTGAATAACTGTGTTGAAGAAGGAACCAAAGAGCCTGAGGGGCAAAGGGGGCTCCGTAGGAGTCGTAAAAATCGCAAGGATAGAAAGGATGTACCTCCTGGTAAATAATATTTATACTTGTAATACTGTAAGCGTTTGCTTCTTGTAAACTATTTATTTATAGAATTATGCATAATCTGAAGAGTCTGATGAGTTGAATTTTCAGCTTATTGATGCTGTTCCTGTAAAAAATTAAGGGAGTGATGATAAGAAAGATTGCCTTTTTCCTAATCTCCAGTGCTTTTCTTCTGTTTTTAGTCTTAAGCTACCCAAATTTTGTTACACATCTTTATGAATGATTGGAAATTCATCTTGGCCCCCATGGAGCTCATGGCAGTCTCTCCTGTTTTGTTGATAAATTACTTTATGGCAGTGAACTAATTCCTGTTATTTCTTCTTCAATTTTGTCTTATAAAGATTGATCCTTTCTATTAACTTCTGATTCATATTCTTTATACCTTTCAGTTTTCATAAAGGGCATGGTGGATTGTTGTAATATTTTGTCAACCTTTCACTAAGAATAAATAATATATCAAAGACAGTTCTTCTGTGTTAAAATGCTGTCCATACTGAATGCAAACCATTTGCAACTCTAGATACCTGAATGCATCTCCAAGTTTTTTCTTTCCTGCCTACACTTTTGTTGCAGGATTAGGATTGGTGTCGTGGTTGATTGCTCACTCAAAGTATTAGATTCTTCTCTTCTATGTTGTCTTAGTAAATTATTTATTACTTATATCCATACTGCTTCCCATGGGTTAGAGTTCTGCAGATGTTGATATCCTCAAGTTTACGGAATGGACAGAGCAAAGAAGTAAAGGAATGCATGTACTCTCTGATATAAAATTCTACATTTTTTGTTTCTGGAAGCTTTATTGAATTAATTAGTACAGAAGTTTTAGGAGAATTCAGATCATGAGTTTTAGTTTTGTTTTTTATGTTAATATCTTAATCAAGTTGTCATGGTGGGTACTATGTTTATTACCCATCTTTTAACGTCACTTATAGGTGCGGTAGTTGAGGCTAAAGCACAGCTTGTTGGAATCCACGAGAGAGTGCGTAGCGATGTTGAGGGCACTGTCCCAAAATCATCCTCCGGTGGTTCATCACAAGGTGTAAAGCGTACAGCAACTGCAAGCAATCCAAATGCCGAAGAAGCTTCCGAGCTTCTAAGGTATGACTATCCTCTTGGAAAAAATAATTATTTTGCCCTATGCACTAGAGAAAGCTAATGGAATTGGACAGAAGAAAAGTTCCATTGAAAAAATATAAAATTCGCTGTGTTTTGTAATTTTAAGTATTGGATGTTTGTGGAAGAATTAGCTGTTAATCCTATTCCACTATAAATTGGGATTTTCATTTCAATTGCTGAAGAGGTTGTAGTAAGAATTGGTCCTTTATAGCCTCAAGATCACCATGGCCATGGGAACATGTTTAACTTGCTTCTTTTCTCTAGAGATTCATTAAACAGATAATAATTTAAACAAGTTTTTGTCTCTATAGTATGAACTCACAGCAGAAGTTTCCAGTTGTTACAGGGTCTGAAAAGGATCCCAGGTATTTTACTCTAGAAACAGAAAGGTAGTCCTATGCATTTGCCAGTTATCCTTCTTTTCAGTATAGGATGGTTATTCCTATGCAAAATTGAGCCATAGGAACAACCTTCCTATCAATGGTAGTCCTATGTATTTGCCCTTGATTAGAGAATTGATTGTCAGTTTTGACCAAATAACAATGATTAAAAACCTCCGTGTTAAGTGCATGTATGATGATCGGGCTTTCATCCAGTAGTCTAACAGAAGAGATGGAAGTTCTGAGACGACATTGAAAACTTTATTAGGACATTCTGATTCAGATTTCAATCTTTGTTGTGGCCAATGCAATGATTGCCTTTAGAATGGGAAGTCTGGCTGTGTCTGAAGCTTTCAAGTCCAGGATCCTTGTGTATTGGCCCGTTTTCTAACACTCATCAGCAAGGGTTAAACTTTCCAAGTTAACAAGAAGCCTACATGATACTTTCATCTTCCATTTTTTTAACCCTTCTTTCAGCAGAAGAATGTGCTAAAGAATTATCAATTTCATCATCCATAGTGAACTAGTGTCTTTTCTTTTTTTCTCTGTTTACTTAATGACATTCTTGTCTGTACAGGATGTGCCTGAATTGTGGCATACCTAAAACGTACTCCGACGCTAAAGGAATGATCTGTCCAATGTGTGGAGATCGTCCCTCAACAGATGCCGATAATGACCTGAAGAAGAAGGGATCCACTGTTAAGGATAAGGAGAAGCTTAAGAGGATGAAGGGTCAGTCATCCCATGCAACCTGGAAGAGTGAGACAGAGATGCAACTTAGACAGCAGTTTGATTAGTCTTGTGAACTTTAGTTGTTCTTCTGTAATACAATGCTATTATGTATTCATTCCTTCTCCACAATGTTGTACCTTTTTTGTAGTTGTGGTGAATTTAAAAATGTTTTAAGTTCGTCCAATTCTTGAATCTTGATACTTGGTTTTCCTTCGCGTTCTCATGTGCTGACAAGTAGAAACCTAAAATAGTGTCTTAGCTGCCCAATGTCCCTTTCGAGATAATTCTCAGGCATAGACCCAAAACTATATAACAACGAATTAATCAGTAAAAAGAAAAAAATCACTCATGGGTCAAAGATTACATTTCTTGGATTCTAAGTCATAACCAAAAGCAATTATGAATTCAGATACATAGAAAGTTAAGGGTTGCATTAAAAGTGGCAAGTAAAAGAGGAAAAGGAGAATAAAGCAATCAATTTAAGGGAAAGAGACACTTTGTTCAAACTCGTCCTATGAAAGTGGGTTTTAGGAACGTATTCCCCCTTACTTGGCGTAATAAGTTTTCCATTTCTGTTTTAAGAATCTGTATTAGCTTCTTTGTTTCGAAACACCACAAGAAGGATCAATTTTTCTTGTGTTTTATGAACTCCTTCCTGCTAAATACCGGCGAGCTTTTCTTTACAAAATGACAGTTTTGAATTTAGCAAAGATTTCACATATCAATTCGTATTATTTCACAAACAGGAGTAAGTAGAGAACTACTGTCAACCGAGATAGTGGATAGAGAGAATCAGGAAAGGGATGACGAGCTCTCGAGATATCTTCAACTTCACCGGCAATGTCTTGGAAGATTTCATCAGATAATAAAACACTTATGCTAGCCTTGTTCTATGCATGTATATTCCCGGTGGAAAACATTGCGGGGGACCCAAATCACTGGAGGAAAGGGTACAAGGAAATGTAGTACTGCCTAGTATTCACAGAAGTACAGTATCCAATCTCTGACCATAGAAAAAGGGAGCAGTTAGTTGAAATTTTTTACCCAAAAAGACCGTAAGTGATGTGAGATGCAAATACAAGACAAAGCCCTTCGTTGGATTCTCTTAAAATGTATCTACACAATCAGGTACAATACTACAAAATACATTTCTCAAGTTCCAACAGCAACGAACGAAATATATTCTTCTTTGAAGTCAGGGATCTGCAACCTCCTTTACTTTTTACGAACAGCTGGTGTTTCATTCTTAACCTGTTTCTCGGCTACCACAGGCGAACTACTGAGGGTACCATGTATCTGTTTTTGGGTACTTCATAACATCAGGTGCCATCTAGCAAAATGTCTATCATTAAAAAGTACCGACAAAACAAAGTTCAAAGCTATGGCTCATGGTGATGGGGCATACCGCGGAAGTTCTATTGTAAGGTGAAGAGTCTTGTGTGGGTAATGCAGATGAATCGGAAGGCCTATGGAACAGAAGGTGTGCGATGGACCGATCTATAGGATTAGTGTCGGTTTCAATATCCATAAACCCAGTATACCTGAAACATGATCAGTTGCAAAAGATGCAGGTGAGAAACATTCAAGAAATTGGAAAAGCCAAGACAACTTCGAGAGAAAAGAAATCTCACAAAAAATTCCTTATGCAATGCTCTGTTACAATGATATATTTGATGTAAAAGGGAAGGAAAATAGAAGTAATGCACCTGACCTCAAGTACAATGTTGAAGTAAGTTGATAAGATAAAGGGCACATATGACATCCACCACAAATGCTAATTCTAGAAAAAGTTTTTCTCAAAAGACAATTCTTGCTCTCTTCACAATACTCAACTTCTACAAAAGATATGATAGAGAACTGGTTTCTCTAATCAATCTAAAGTATAACATTACATTATTGATTATATCCTTCTTGTTCTCTAAAAATGGTGAGTGACTCTAACTATGTGCTCTTTTTTACAACTTTATCCTTCCAGAGAACAGATTTTATATCTCCTGGCAATAAGCAGAGTTTATTCATTGTTGGATGGCAAACTATACCACTGTAGATACTTCAGCACCTACCAGATGATACCGGGATCTATAGTTTTTTTTTTTTTCCCTGTTTAGGAAGAGTTTGCTTCAGCATGTTCAACAATTTTTAGGTGTTCTAAATCATAACTTATCACATTGTGATAGTTTGATAATAACTAGGTTGGTACTATGCCCCACCCGATAGCAGGATTGAGCAGTGCAAGTTCTATACATGTGTATAGATATCTATCACAATCGACCAGAATAATAAAATTCAAGTGCAAAAACAGAGTTTTAGACTCCATACTTATTTGCTCCTTCAGTCCCCAGTCCTCCATTGGCATCTCTATCATCTCCACAGCAGCTACCATTTATGTTTGCATGGTTATGTCGCTGTTCAGCACTTCGAGCCAAGCGGTATAGACTATCTCTTATGCATAGCTTTGTCCTCATATCCAACTAAATCAAAAGGGTTCAACAACATTGTAAGAACATAGAATACAGCAAGAGATCATATACACCCATCTGTTCCCACTAAAAACAGAAACTAAATGCACAATGTTGGTTCAAGCTATGTGGTGAGAAAACATGAGCAGCATACTAGGCACTAATGTTTTAAGTTACCATATAAAGACTAAATGCATTATTTAGCAAAAGGAAATACTAAACTCTTCAACATTGCAATGAAGAAAATCTAATTTGGGCAATAACAGCTTAACCGTTGTTGGCATGCAAATAAAGGAAGTTGGATTTTGTTAAGTTGTATCTATTTTTTATACAGAAAACACACAGATGGCTTTAAATAGTAAAACTAAACATTTTCTAAGTCCTTAGAAGACAATACCTGTTCCATGACATGTTGAAGTTGGCGGAAACTTGCCGCTTCAAGTGAAATTTCGTCTAAAACAGAACTCACGGAAGAGCTCTCGTGTACAGTAGAGGAAGCTACTTCCCCAGGAACACCTTCTGTATCGCCATGGATTTCAAATTTATTCCCTGAATGTTGAGCAGTTTTCTCCATGGAAACTGAATCACACAAGTGAACTTGAACCCGCATGTCCATATTTTCAGGCTTACAACTGAAGGGGGCAAGAAAAGCTTGTTGCTGATGTATGCTTTCCCTCTTCTCATTTGGTACAAGAGGAGTCACCTGAAATGGAGGACCATGAGAGCTATCTGCTGAAGGCACCTGATTTGATGAATAGGACTCCTTGGAGGAAACAGATGTGAAGCCATTATTTTTGGTTTTAACATCAGAAAGAGCTTCATATGCTGAGGTCGGATCCGAATGACGGATGTAATCCGAGTATTGGATGTTCCTCTGCAAATAACTGAAAGGCTCATGAACTGTAGCTTGCTTATCTTGTTGAATGCCTATTGATGACACATCTTGGCAAGATGGGATGTCAGAGGGCAGTGTTGGGGCTTCATTTTGAAGAGTATTACTGCTGTAATAAAATGATGTTCCATTTGATAGATATTGATCGCTTCTCTTTCCATCAGATCGGTTCTGCAGCTTTGGCTGTTTTTTATGTGCATTCATCTGACATGTACGATTGTTTGTGAACATTGGAAGTAAAAACCTTAAAGTTCTAAAATTCATCTAATCTGACCAACCACTAACAAACAAAATATAATAAATACTCTAATCCTAGGGCACTAATTGAGGATACATAAATATAACCTCTAAGCAATGAAACAAGAAAAAATGCATACATCCATAAATGGCAATCAAGCAAAATACACCAATAACCAACCCGAAAGAGAAGAGGGGAAAAAAATCTAAATTCACCAAATATAGTTGTTCAAGAGAAGCATACCATCCCACAGCTCTTGGTTGTTGAGTGGTTATTAGCTTGCATCTTGTTCTGAACTTCATTTTCGTACTCTGCCCCCTGAGAGGACACGTTATAGAAAATATGACTCATTTGGATATCTACAATGTCTACCACCAAATGAAGGTCCAAAAACATCAACAACAGACTGAAATCAGACATGCTAACCTGTTGCACTGGCATTAAGTCACCCTTTCTGTTGGAGCTATTGGTTTGATTCAAAACATGAAGTGTGTCATGTTTGTCTTTCTCCAATGGCCAGGAACCATCTTTACAACTAATAGACATGTTTTTCACGCAGGAATCATTTATTGAACAGCCAGTGTCATTTATCCTTAACTGCTCACAATTTTCTAGTTTATTTGGCGTTCCTGTTGAATCAGGACAGGAAAATTTAAAATCTGACTTCAGCACGTTACTTGATCCTTCAACAGCATCTGATGATGAAAACCATCCCAATTCATCCTCATTATTTGCTCCAAGTCCAAATGTTGAATCACGTCTGAAAGATGAGCTGAATAGTAAGTAAACAACTAGAAGAATAAACATAAAAGAATCAGACCTCGGGGGTAAATTTAAAAAATAGTTACCCAAATATCCCATCAACATCTTCAAAGTTTCCAATTTCTGACCAATCATAATACAAATAATCACCGGAATCTTTGTCGTCACGACTACTGTCATAGAAATTCAGATCATCTGTTTGGGAAATATGGTCAAGAGGATAATTATAGGAATCACTATCAACAGCGGCATTCTTGCCATTTAAAATGGCATCAGCTGCGCTAAAATCACTTCCAATAGGATCCACAATGTTGCTTTTGTAGCATTGTGTTGATGTCCTCATACCATCAGTTGCCAAACTTGAAACTTCTTTAACAGATCCACTTTCACATGGAGAAGGAAAAACACCTTCAGGTGTCTGTGACCAGGAATCTTTCTCCAGCATGGTCTTCCTTTTATTGTTCAACAATGAAAACTTTTCTTGATATTTCTCCTGAAAAACATTTTTATTTGCAGACCTATCATCAAGTTTATTTGAAACACCGACGACTTCCAGGCGAGGTTTTTTGCGGATGTCGTCCAGAGGAGGATGTTCTCGGGCCCTTTCACCAATAGGATGGGGTACTATATGATCATCACTTTGGCAAAATTCATCCCAAATTATATCTTCAAACTGTAACACCAGTTACAGAATTTTAGCTGTAATAACTGCAGAAATACTCCCATAAAATGAGTAAATTAAATCTTAGAAACTATAGTATAAAGTGAATAATGTTCACTCAAAATGAAGATAGAAGAACCTTAATGTCAAAGTGTAATCCAAGCATCATTTTCATCATTTTATCACCCTTGAATATGGTTATGATGAAGGATAGAACAAGAAGCCACAAGTTACAACCACTAAATAAACCTCAGAAATGTCTTCCTCATGTGCAGGCAGATAGACGTGGTAATTTACGGTCGACGATCAAATTTAAGTGGTAAGTTAATTCAACCTGAATCCAGGTTTGTAATTGATAATCTTCACACAGGTATATTGATCACATATTAAGTAGTACTAATAAGTGAATAACAGATTGGACCAATATATTGATCAATATTACATAGGTTATGAGACCATTTATTATCATTTATGTTATTTTGTTTTGTTGTCCTCAGTTCAGAAATGCCGATGAGAAAATCACATACATCCAATCTAATAAACTCCGATTCTCTCATTTGTAAATTTTGGAGCTAGGGAAAAGCTACGATGCCAAAATGGATTTAATTAATGAAAAATCCAGAATGAAAAATTATCTCTTATTAAAGACATGGTTCATTTTTCAGAGGCCACTAGGAACAGATAAATGACCTAAGAGTTTCCACACTTCCAAATATTGTCAATACACGGTGTGATACTTTTAACATCTTATTTGCATTCCATGATAAATGGGAAAAAGGAATTCACAAGGTAGTAGCATGAATAGATGCAAAATTCACAAGGGGTCGGCATATATATCACATTAACAACACAATCAAATCAGTCAAGCGTAACCGAGGGGGTCATAAAAATCTGAGATCTTTTTACTCATCAGAGTAGCCGACATGGGAGAAACAGGGAGACAGACCCACCCTATAGGATAAACCCAATTCTGACCAAAAACCCAAAATCTTAAGCCATTAGGTCCACACCAACATAAAATTCCTTTTCATTATATTGAAGACTCTTAACATTTTGATAGTAAAAGAAATCAAGGTTGTAACAAATTGGTAATTTCACAGGCACTCAAACTTATTGGTGTTGTACTAACAGTTGGTCATTCCTAAGACAGTCCATTTATCGTGATAGTTACTGAAATTGAAGATATTAATGATGTCATGCACAGCAGTAAGGTTGGTCAGTTAAGAATTTATCATGCAGAACACATATTACCTGACACGTTCTAGACACACCTTAACAGTTAAAGTAGAAAATTCAGGCGTGCAATTCCAGATCAAGTAGATTCCACAGTAAACTTCATGTCATGCACATTTCACGAGTGACACACAGCTTTGGTTATTGATAACTCGCTGTTTAGAGGCCCACAACAAACATCTGATGCACGTTACATTTATGAGAAAATTTTCCAAGTGACATAAGTCAGAAAAGGGAACGCCCCACTTAGACCATTTCTAGAGGTCTAAAGAGATAGGGAACAAAGATATAATTCTCTTCTTATTCAAATAAGAGGAAAAGGGGCCAAGAGCAGGAGAATGAAGAAAAAGGGTAATCAGAGGAAATAAGACAAATATTAAAGGATGAAGAAAATCAAGAAAGCAATCAACAACTAAAGATTTATAGAACAGGATTGGATTTATGTGGAAAAGAGGACTCATGGGAAACAGACGATTAGTACAGTAGGCGAAGGACAACGTGCACTTCGTGTCATTGCATATCGACCAGCTTCTACTTGTTGTGATCCAAGCCGGTGTCAGTCCCTGAAGAGAATATTTACCAAAGCAAATACGATTCCCTTGATACAATATTCCCTTCATTCTTCCTCTGTTGTTGTTTACGGAACCTGGTTCTTTAAGTGTTATAGTTGATGGTTGGTTATGAATCCCATCTCTACTGCAGAACCGGATCAAATTCATGTGGTCTTTTTTCCCACTTACAGAGAAACAAAAAGCAAGAGATCCCTCTATTGACAATAGTAGTTACATGTAATCCTAATGATTCTTCTATGTAACCATCTTCCTACTTCGTCACAGATACTGGAGAAATTCAAAATCTGGCATTAATTCAATTTCTATCAATAGAATAACAAGAGTATTAAGGCATGACCAGAATGATAGCAGAAAAGATAGCCAAAAGAAACCAAAAAAATGGCAAAAAAAATTATCCTGCAACAAAAATTCCAAAGATGTCTTCCATCAAGAAACCTTACCTCATACGCAGACAAATTAGACATTCCTGTGAATTCTTCAACCAGTGGACAAGCCATAAGCACTTTTCTGATCTGGTACCATATTCAAAGCCAAGTCCTCTCTTTGCCTCCGTTCACAAAACCAAAGCAACAAAATTAAATAAAATAAAAGTAAAAGAATCTAACCCAAACCAAAAATCTTACAGCTACTTCATTAAGAAGAGAACAGCTATTTCAATCAGAAAATAAAAGTACACATCTTTTAGCAATCAAGAAAGCAAATCAAAATACACAGAAAATTTTTCACACATCAAACCGGGTGTAAAACAATTAAGAACTTCACATAGCCTAGAATTTTGTAAAAAAAAATGTTTTCTTTTTAAGCTTTAAACAGATTTATTGAAAAAATATAAATATACAATGAAAATTCTCAAAATTCTTCATTTTCTTTCATTCTCACTACCACAAAACAAACCAAATAATCAGAAATTGAATCCTTAACACGTTCTATTAAACTCAAAACAGAAATCACATAATTCCAGAGCTTTAAACAACTAATAGCCGGAAAACTCACCGGAAGTCCAAAAAACACCACAAAGTGCACCAGCGTCAGCTTAAATCAGCTCTTGGATTCCTGATAGCAGCAACAAAACCCTAAATTTGATTATTAGCGACACAAATCTCGGATGTTCTAGAGAGAGAAAAGAGAAGAGAAGCCTTCTTAGCTTTGTGAAAAAAATAATATAATATTTTTTTTTTAGGTTGAGTCTAATATTTTACGAATATAAATATTAAAATTAAGCAATTCACCCATAGAATGACACGTGTCACCGAGATCAATACAAAGGCGGCAGAGCAAGGGTGGGTATCAGAATTCGTGGAGGAGAGCGTGGGTTGAGATACGATCTGTTTCTGTCATCTGATTGGTCCAAGTATGGTCTAGGTTAAATGAGGCGGACACGTGTAGGTTTTTTAGCACAGTTCTACTGTGAGGTGGAAAAGCTGGCCGCTGTAATACTAGAACATGGTTTTGATGCTTACACTTGTATTAATGCCTCTTGAGGTTTAATTCTATGGTGTCTTTTTGTCCAATCATTAAGATTACTATATGATTAATTACTTCTTTCTAATGCTGACTCATTTGAATTTTATTTTT
>JAWZTD010000048.1:2469406-2503132 GCA_035221335.1 Echites panduratus
GTCCTAATAGGTTTGGGATTTGAAGGGTAAATGCAGAAATATTTGCTGCTACTAAAAATGAATTTTCCATTTCCTAAAATAAACATAATTTCAACTTCCTAATTCTAGAGGCTAAGAACTGCTTAAAACATGTAAATTGATGATGAATGATTTAAGTTTTGTTTTGGTAAAGATATCTCTGGTTGGGTCTTCCTTCCTTCTGCTTTTGGTACACTCAAGGTTTATAGATGTTGTCAATTCCACTGATGAAGAACAAACTAGTCTTTAGTGCATTTTTCCTGAGCAAAACATGTTTTTTTAGTCCATATCTTATCTGATCTGTCATTTTAAAAATCTTTTTGGATGTAGATTCTGCTTACGGTTCTTCTTTTCATTTTTTAGATTGGTGTGGAAGGTGACACCACTTGACATTTAAACTTCGAACTCTTGAGCTTGTTTGCATTTGATAACATCTTGCTGCTCATTTACTTTACAACTAAATCACTGTAGTTAGAATCTCAGAACCCAAACATTAAGTTTCATGATTTTTCACCTATGAAGTGAAGCATCTTCTCTAGATTCATTTTTCTCTTAGAACGTGCGAACTGGTTTGCAGAAAAGCAGGATCAGGTCTTTTCAAGTTTATTTTAGTGGTTGTCATTGTTCTCTTTTTAAACCTCTAGGTATTGAACCATTAAGTTGCTTGTGTGTGGTGGTTGATGTAAGATTTCAAAGAAGGGGAAAATTATTGATTTTCTATTGGGGGGCAGAGGAGCAAAACATTAACATGCATGTGCAAATTTTGAAGGGCAAATTGGTTTCTAACTAGATAAGGGTTTCTAAAGAACCATTGCTCTGGAAATGAGGGCAAATTGGTGAATTTCATCCCTAAACTATTTTTAATTTTCAACGTAGGTCCTCAATCTTTTTTCTTAACTTTTTAAGTTCCTGATTATTTTTTGATTTGTAGGATAGGTACTTTTACGAGTTTTGCATGTCAATTTTTCAGGTCAAAGGACCTATGTTACAAGTAGAAAAATGTTTAGGGGCCTAAAATGTTAAAAGAAAGGATTGAGTACCAACATTGCAAATTAAAATAGTTTGAGAATGAAATTTGTCTGACTTGTTTAACAAAAATAAGTTAACAAATTAAAAATTTTGTAACAACATTTGATATTGCAAATACCAACATTATTGTTACAATGATTCTTCAGATGAATTTATTTTTTAAAATCAGCACTTCATTAAAAAAACAAGGGTTTGAATGTTTTAAATAAATTAAAAATTGATAAAATTTAGCTTTCTTTAAATCAATTAATCCAATCATTTTTCCCAAACCTTTTTTTTTTTTTTAGAACTCTTTTTTTTTCATTTATTTATAGTTTTTTTCTTTTTATTATTCATTATTCTTTCTACTTTTCTTTTGCTTTATTTTTCACTAATTTTTTTTTATTTTCTTTCTTTCTCTCACTACTTTATTTTGAAAATAAATAACTTAAACATAATAGATATGTTCAACTTAAATATATTATAACTTATATAATAAAAATTATTATAATTTTTTAGAAATTAAAATCGAAATATTTAGAAGTCTTTTTAAAATATTTTTTTGTTGAAAATTGCATTTAAATTACTACATTCAAGTAAGAAACATTTTAATTTAGAAGATAAGCTTTTGTTTTTCAGAAAATTTTGCCCAAAAAAAAAAAATCCCAATAAACTCTAAATTTACTTAATCATGAGCAATAGGTTTTGTCATTTAGTTTATTTAATATATAAAATAGTTGGTAGTTTATATTTTTTGTTGAACAAATCGACAAATTTCATCCTTAAACTATTTTGACTTACAATTTTGATCCTCACTCTTTTTTTAAAAACATTTTAGGTCCCTAAACATTTTTTGACTCATAACATAGGTCCTTTTACCTGAAAAAATGACCTATAAAACAAATTTTATAGAGATAAGCGGACTTCATCTAAACTTCCACTTTGCTCTAATCCCTGTTTCTTCTATCATTTTGCTGGAATAATCATTCTATGTTTTTACATGTATTAATGAATGCCTATACATGTGCAAACAATAGGTTTCACCACACGCATTTCTTGTATATTACAAGGAGAAAACGTTAGGCTTGTGCGAACTTTGTTGTATGCTTTGAGGCCTTACTTCAGTCCTATGACCCTATGGCTGAAATTGATACTACTTCCACTGTCCTTTGAGGTTGACATAATGTTGCTTCTTATGTTTTGTTGAGAAGTGAATGAATAGTTATATAACTTTCCAATGCATGGTTAAATTATGGAAACAGTTTAAATTTCATGAAATAAAACAATGCGTGCTTCATTAACTTTAGAACCACATTTAGAGGTCCTCTTTTGTTAGATGCTCATTTTCCGAAACAGGACAAGGAACCCAATAAGGGAATAGTTTCTTTTTGATACTCTCTTCCTTTCCTTTTGAAGCTATATCTATGCCAGAAGTGAAAGGCTTTGATAGAAAAATGTTGCTTAATGCATTTACGATAATATCTGCATCCCATGCCGCCTTTAAGGTCGAAATGGAATAGAATAAAAACCATAGGAATTAAGATGCAAGAGAAAATGTTTATTTTTTTCATGTCAAACCATTTTTTATTTGTTCTTTTTGAATTTTAAATCCTTTCAATAAATTATCTTATTCTTTCTTACAAGCAGCACAGAAAAATGTTTCTGAAAGTACAACTTTCATGGAATGTCATAGTCCCTGCTGAGAACCTTGCACCTGATGGTCTGTCACTTCAGAAGGCCATCATCGTTCGCCTCATGGATGACTTTGCTGCCAAAAAGGCAATGAAAGATCTAGGTTATTTTCTTGCTGTGACTACTCTGGACAGAATTGGGGATGGAAAAATTCGACAGCATACAGGGGATGTCTTATTTCCCGTGGAATTCAGTTGCGTTACATTCAAGATGTTGAAAGGGGAGATTTTGGAAGGTGTAGTTCACAGGATTCTGAAACATGGGATCTTCTTAAAATGTGGACCGGTGGACAAAATCTATCTTTCCCATCAGAAAATGCCTGATTATCACTATGTGCCTGGTGAGAACCCAACCTTCAGGAGTGACACATCCATTATTGATAGAGATGTGGTGCTCCGGTTCAAGGTCATTGGTGAGAAGTATGTAGAGGCAGAAGGGGAGTTCCAGGCAGTTGTTGGGTTAGACGGGCACTTCCTTGGACCTGTATAGGAAGGACAGTGTCTATTTTCATGAATTCTAGTTTTATTTATTTCTTGAATCAGTGTAATATAGCTTCCTCACTTTTAACATTTTTATGCTATCTTGCTAGTACATATCTTGAACATGAACTCAAGTTTTTTTGCTGGTTAATCCAAAAGATTTGTAGCAACAAAGCTTATTATTATCTTCACATTTCTGTTGCATCAATTTATGATGGTGTTAAAATGATAGCTGAATAAGCCTAACAATGAAACGAAAGGAACTTTCTTTTCTCTGTCCCTCCTTCCTTTCTCGGATGGAAGTTGTCCACTAAGTGACATGTATCAGATATTCAATCGGAAGTGTTTCTTTTGTCTAACTCTTTATCTTTTGTTTCATCTTTCATGTCTTATTATTTTCTTTCTTTAATAATGAAAGAAAATTGGAAAGGAAAATAATACTAAATATAATACTTCATGGTTTGAAATGAAATGTTAAAATTTTTTATTTTTAGTTTTCTTAAATTACATGTTGTCTCATTCTTAAAATAGATAGAAATTATCTAAATGTTCCGTGACTAATCAAAGTAAAATATACTCTTTGATGTTTTTATTAAGTTAAAATGAGATATTTAATTTCGTAAAGAATAGTTTTAAAACAAAATGAAAATGAGTTAAAAAAAGAGTGAGGGATTAAATGTAATGATACCTTATCTTTTAACCAATATTAACTACAATACCTCATATTTTTCTTCAGTCAAATAAGTATCCATACTATTTACAAACTATCAAAGAGATATTTCTGATCAATTGACACTAATTTTTTGGCCAAAACTTCAATATTTCAATTAAAACTTTCCACGTTCTAGATATTAATTTAGTCAAAAAATTATTTTAGAATAATTTGAAGTATCATAGCATGGGTATTATTTTAGAATATCATTAATCTAAAAAAAAAAAAAAGCTGCATGGGCAGGGAGTGTATGAACCAGGAAGTGGACATACAGACACGGTTCTATTCTATCCCAGTTATCAATCTCTTAGGGGGTCTGATCCTACCCACACTGGGTCCACGACTCCCAGGAACTCATCCCAGCATGGTTAGCACCCAGCCACAAATAAATAAGAGTCCGGTTCAAGACAATTGTGGCTCCAGTCCACGGCTGCCCTTACCAAAGGTCGTTACCTTTCTCTCTACCCATCACGAGGCGCAATGAACACACGAAAGGGAAGATCCGGATTCCATACAGATCAATCACAATAGTTTCACCAAAAACCTGTTTAACCCTAGCTAGGCCTCCAATTCCCACTCTATTTTCAAATCAGCTGACATTCAATAGTTTTTGATGGACGGATCGGTGAAGGAGAATGTAGGATCATCATCCATGGATTCTAGTGAATCGCGTTGGGTGTTTCAGGATGAGGATTTATCTGAGATCGAAAATGGTGAAGATGACGATGAAAATGACGACGATGCTGGCTTTTCACAAACTAACGGCATGGATTCTGAAGATGATGATAATGCTGAACAGCGCCTGATTCGTACCGGTCCTCGGATTGATTCTTTTGACGTTGAAGCACTTGAAGTCCCCGGTGCACAGAGAATTGAGTTTGAGGTATTGGAGTCTCGATGCTTGTCTCTCTGATGCTTAATACTGTTACTGGTATTGTTGTTCGTCATCTTAATATCCTGCTGTATATGATCTTTTTCCTATGTTTTATTTTAAAATATATGTCTTAATTGGTTAACCTAGGTCGGAACTGAGTTAATGAATTGGACAGTGAAGCTTGGACTAAACGATCGGTGAATTGAGTTAAATGCAAACTTGGATTTCTTTGACGTTTTACAATTTTTTCTCTTCTAGTTTCATGCTTCAGAGTCAAATACATCAGAGTAGAGAAATAATGTTTGCTCATTCATTCTCTGAACCGTTTAATGACCTTGTTTCAGGCAATTAATTAGGGCTTTCAAAACACCACACTGTTTTTGTTTGCATGACACTGCTCATCAGCCCCGTAGTCCACTTTTTGAAAATGTGGAAGGTCTTAACCCAGTAAAGATGATATAAATCTATGTGCTGCCAATTGAAAGAGCAACATGGAATAAAGTAATCTTTCAGAAACATGTGAAATTTATAACCAAGTAAAGATGATTTTAGCGGTTTTCTTTTCACTTGCTTCCAGATTAAAAGAGTAACATGTAATAAGTAATTGTGAATCCTTTTAGACATCTTCTTCTCCTACCGCATATGTGTGCAAAATTGTGACTGGAAAAGATATTGTTCTTCTTAATGTGGCATTGGAAACTAAGGACGAAATCAGTCACGTGCACATTGTGAAAATGTACTGGCTTGTTTTTTTGTTGTGATAAGATTGTGTATTCCATTCTATCTTGAATAGTTGCAACTATTGAAGAAAAATAAATGATTCTTTTTTTGATACAAAGCTGATTAGAGCTGCAGTTTTTTAATTTGTTGTGTCAATCATAATAAAATTTCTGTAAATGTTGACTAATCAACTACACAATCAGTATAAGGAGTAGTTCTATTAGCTTGTTGCTTAATATTTTTTCTTTATCTTACTGTTAACTAGCTTTTCTTGCACCAAGATTCACATGGTGCATGGAAGGGTCTTGGTTTCATTGTTGGTGCTCCTTCATTTACTTGTTTTTTTTCTGCATTACGTATATATTTTCATGTTGTACTTTCTCTAGAAGGTGAATGATTTTTGGATGAATTGTGTGCTCTTCATGTAGTTTCCTTTCTGGCCTAAAAAAATGTTACGGAATTGGTATCTTGATTTAAAGAAAGAAAATATAATCGCAGGATGTCACTATGGGCAGGAGAATTATATTAGTGTTTCAGACACTTGGTGTTGTCTTTGGCGATGTGGGGACAAGTCCATTGTATACTTTCAGCGTAATGTTCAGCAAGGCCCCTGTCAATGGAGATGAAGATGTCCTTGGTGCATTATCCCTAGTTTTATATACCTTGATTCTGATCCCGCTAATCAAGTATGTCTTCATTGTGCTGTGGGCTAATGATGATGGTGAAGGTATGCATGAGTTCAGAATTGGTGCATATACCATGTTTTTGTTAGGTACTCTGCTACAGATTGATCTTCTTTTAGATTTGCGAGTATGATTTTTCACTGTGCAATGCTGCAGGTGGTACTTTTGCATTGTACTCTTTAATTTGTAGGCATGCTAAGGTTAGCCTTCTCCCTAATCAGCTTCCATCTGATGCTCGTATATCAAGCTTCAGGCTGAAGGTCCCATCTCCAGAACTTGAGAGGTCTCTAAAGATAAAGGAGATACTAGAAACCTCTCTTACTCTGAAAAAGATTCTTCTGATTTTAGTTCTTGCTGGTACATCTATGGTTATGGCTGATGGTATTGTCACGCCTGCAATGTCAGGTATCTTTTAACCTATCCTTTTTCCTACACCACATCACGGTCCAAAGAAAAAATGGAGGTTCTTTTCCTATCAGAAATTGATATGCAATATTGCAGCTTTGATAATTTGTAACTTTTGGTATTGCAGTGATGTCTGCTGTTGGTGGCTTGAGGATTGGTGTTTCTGGGATAGAGCATGGTAACTCCATGCTATCCATTTCTATGATTACTGAATTTTGCTTCTTGTAATTCAATTCCAAGCACCCCCTGGTATTCCCTGTATACAGAAAATGGAAATGGATTATTTTTTTTTAAAAACCACCAACGTGTAATATTTTTTTCTCTGAATTTTAGGCAAAAAATAATATTAATTTTTTCACAATGACGTATGTCTTATCCTGCTAAGTTTATCATGATGTCCATCCTGTAGACCAAAAGGTGCCAAAGAGAAAAAAATAAAAGCAGAGAAAAGAAAGAAGGTAGTATTTTATGTCAGAAACAGTGTGAAACTTTTTTGTAAGGCAAAAGAGGGTTTTTTGGGTCCCAAACACATTCTATTGGTTTAGATGATCCCAACAGTTGAAGCATAATCAAACATGCAAATTGAAGTGTTTCCATTAGTTGATATCTAGTCCATTTTTTGTTTTTCTATAGATCTGTAGTGGCCCTTGTTAAGATAAAATATCACTTGTGGACAGAAAAAATGAATTTCCTGGAACATGCACTTACGAGGTCATAATACTTTCAACTCCACTCGAGTCATCCCACTTCTTGTCTCTTGTCTTGTGATTGCCTGCATTTATCTCCCCCCCAAAAAAAAAAGGAAGAAAAAAGAAAAAAAGCTTATCATTTACATGCTCAAACTCTGCAATTTTTTTATGTTAATTTTTAATGGCCATATCTATACTCTCAAGTGCTTCTTATTTCATTTATTTTTTTTATGAAACCATGTATAGTTTTTCCATATTACTCAGTTTCTTTAGTTTAATTTATCTTTATTGCAGATCAAGTCAAGATGATCTCAGTCGCATTTCTTGTAATTCTATTCAGTGTACAGAAGTATGGGACAAGTAAAGTGGGGCTTATAGTTGGTCCTGCCTTGTTTATATGGTTTTGTTCTCTTGGTGGCATTGGCATCTACAACCTGATAAAATATGATACCAGTGTCCTAAAGGCATTTAATCCTATTCACATCTATAACTTCTTCAAACGCAATTCAACTAAAGCATGGTATTCTCTTGGAGGCTGTCTTCTTTGTGTAACAGGTAGAAAATTTGTTTTAGTTAATTTCTCCTAGAAGTGATTGATATCCTTTCTCCTTTGTTGAAAGATCAGAAGTTTTGGTTGGTTTGTCAGGTTTTGTCCTGGTTGTCCCTTAATGGTATCCTATATTGACCTGAGGTTTGGACGAGAGTGCTTAAGGTTGGAATTGGATACCACTTTTGAAAGTTTTTTCAGTACAAAAATTTCTCAAAATACTTTCTGACTCCAAATTTTAAATTCTCTATCAATCCTAAGAATGCAGATTTAACCGGAAGTTTCCCCATTTCTTTTTGGTGTTTGGAAAAAACCTCGTAGTAAGGAGCATTCCCATGTCTTAGATTCCTCTTACATTCTGTTCATGTGCAAAATTAAAAGTTGAAGATTTGTGTGGTATAAAGCATTTTCTCGTTCTTGCTGTCATCTCTTGTTTAATTAATTAATGTGTATGCCAGAAACTAGAAGAAAATTGAGTATTAATAACGTATACTTCTACAGTGTCTGTTCTCATTTCTCAACTCCCTAGATATTTGTAAACTCATTGACTTCCTTTACCCTTTTCTTTTTTTTTTTTTGCTAAGCAAAGTATATTGGTTCAAATCCTAGGATGTTTCTTGACTTCTTAATCACAGTTTTGGTGTCATGCACTGCAGCTAAGTTTATTTCTTCTCTTCAAGGTCTTGTTTCCTAATAGGTCAGAATGTAATCATGAAATTTCTTGTGATTCTCAACTTAAATTCTTCTAACTTAAGTGTCCTTAAGAAACTCAATCACTTTAATACTTCATCTAAATTCAAACTCTTCAACCTTACTTTTAATGTCCTTAGCAGTAACAACCTCATTTACATAGGATATAAATTGAGGGAATTTATTGTGTATTGTGCAACATTAGACAGTAGAAGTAATATTGCATATAATGTACTCAAACCCTGATAATTAGGTATTACTACAATAAAACTCTTTCTCTAAAACAACCATATACATGGGTTGTGCACCTGTTTGTACGTAGTGCTGTATTCTAACTTGGTTTTCCTAGTAGTTGAAACCACCCTCCTTTTTTCTTCTCCATTTGACTAGACAGAATAAATTTTGAAATATTCTCTATTTTGGAACCTCACCAGTTAAATAACCAATTTAGTTCTGCTTTGGAAAGTCAATATTCTTAATCGTCTTTAAGTTGCTGTATTGTGTTCTATTTGTTACCTTGCTGTGTTAATGTTGATCTTCACTCTGATTCAGGTTCTGAGGCAATGTTTGCAGATCTTTGCTATTTTTCTGTGAGATCAGTTCAGGTAGACCCTATGCTGCTTTGCTTTAATATCCTTTCCATAGTATCTAACCTGTTCTTGTCTGTTTTGCTCTTCCGTTATGCTTCTCAAGATCTGAAGCCTGCTTACTTGCAGCTTACTTTTGCTTTTGTTGTGCTTCCTTGCCTTTTATTGGGCTATCTGGGTCAAGCAGCCTACCTCATGGAAAACCATGCTGATACAACACAAGCTTTCTTCTCATCAGTTCCAAGTAAATATCACTGTTGTACAAGTTTCAGATGTGATTCTGGTTCTTCGTTTTAAAGGATTACATATTCAAAATAATTGCAAGTGTCAGATTTTTCTGATTCATGAGGGACTTTGATTTTCTCTGCAGGTAGTGCTTTCTGGCCAGTTTTTCTTATTGCAAATGTTGCTGCACTGATTGCCAGTAGGGCGATGACAACAGCAACCTTTTCCTGTATTAAACAATCAACAGCTCTTGGTTGTTTTCCTCGCCTCAAAATTATTCATACATCTCGGAAATTCATGGGCCAAATTTATATCCCAGTAATGAACTGGTTTCTGCTGGCATTTTCACTGTTGTTGGTCTGCACCATCTCAAGTATATATGAGATTGGAAATGCATATGGTAATTCTTTTATATCCTTCTTTCCAAGTTCTTATATTTTTTTATCTCTTGAAATTGTTTGTTTTATCTCATTGGGGGGAGGGATTGGGGCCTTAACACTGGTGCTTGCAATAGGTCTAACATGTTATTGGCTAATTCCTGAAACATCTAATAAAATTGCACAACAAATATGGACATTCTAGAAATTGAAAAGAATTAGTGATTCGGTATTGACTTAAGTTCATCTGCTGCTCTGCTCTTGAATGTAGTACATTGATGTTGTTCAGTGGCTGCTGTAATTTTAGTTGTTGGATAACACGTTGTTTTCACTCAGTATCCTAATAGTTGAAAGGTCATTGCTTCTCCTATATTATTTAAATCTTCATAACTTTTACCACTTAAAATCTTCTGATGTCTTTTAATTTCTCATCAGCTTCAAGTTTTCTATCAGAGGTGCAATCTTTTAGTTTTCTGGCAGTGTTTGAGGCTGTAACAAAGTTCCATTTACTTTATTGTTGCAATGCGAAAGTGAATTAGTGTCAGAAACTATTGCACTCCAAATGCTCTCAATTATTTGTACACTTGGTAATTTAAACAGAGCATTTGGCTTTTGTTATTTTCAAGAAATGTACAAAATTAGCTTCCCTTTGTTATTCATCTTAAGCGTGTGAATGCATGTGCAAGTAGAACTATAATTACAATTAGACTTCCATTTATGTTGAATAACAGCAATTGGTATTCCACTAAAGATTAGATGATCTTCTATTTCAGCACAATTATCTCTGCTAAGACTTCAGGCAGGGTCTTTACTGATTTTATTTCTCTATGGCAGGTATAGCGGAGCTGGGGGTGATGATGATGACTACAGTGCTAGTTACACTTGTTATGCTTCTTATATGGCAGATAAACATCATTATTGTTTTGAGTTTTATCATTATGTTCTTGGGATTGGAATTAACATTCTTTTCATCCGTTCTTTGGTGTGTGGGGGATGGAAGTTGGATCATTTTGGTCTTTGCAATAGTTATGTTCTTGATTATGTACATCTGGAATTATGGAAGTAAACTCAGGTATGAAACAGAGGTCAAGCAGAAGCTGTCGATGGATTTGTTGCGGGAACTGGGTCCTAACCTTGGCACTATCAGGGCTCCTGGCATTGGCTTACTTTACAATGAGCTTGCAAAGGGTATTCCTGCAATATTTGGGCATTTCCTCACCACTCTTCCTGCTGTTCATTCCATGATAATTTTTGTATGCATAAAGTATGTTCCAGTTCCTGTAGTGCCTCAAGGTGAAAGGTTCTTATTTCGGCGGGTCTGTCCAAAAAGCTACCACATATTTCGTTGCGTTGCTAGGTGAGTATGTTGACAATCTTTAACAGTACTCTTGGATGTTAAAATATTATTTGATATTTTTGGTTTCCAGTTCTTAGGAGACAAGATTTTACTAGTAGCACACTATGCTTGGGGACTAAATTTATTAGTTAAGTAGGATTAAACTGAGAATGCAGATCTCTGGATACTAAATACTTCATGGTGTTCTTATGTATTAGTGGTAGGCTGTCAAATTTCATGATATTTTCTTTTCTTTGCTTCCTTACGCAGTTTTTGGCACCGTGATTTCTTTCCCAATATCGCTTTCTTGTCCCACAAAAAAAGTGAATGATTCCTGCCCCAAGAATTCCAACCCTGTCGATTTGTATAACTCAAGTTGTCATCAGAAATAAGAAATACTTATACTTCAAGCTCCTGCCATTTTGTTTAGAAGCATATATATTGATGAAAGCTTGATTGTATGCGTGGACTATTATTATTTTATATGCACTGCCAATTGGATTCTTATGTCTTAAGTCTTGATCTCAATAGGTATGGTTACAAAGATGTTCGTAAAGAAAATCATCAGACATTTGAGCAGTTGCTTATTGAGAGTCTTGAGAAGTTCATACGCAGGGAAGCTCAAGAACGGTCCCTAGAGAGTGATGGTGATGAAGATTCAGATTCTGAGGAGGAGCACACTTTTTCAAGGGTTCTCATAGCTCCTAATGGAAGTGTCTATTCACTTGGTGTTCCCCTCTTGGCTGATTTTAGGGATGCAAGCAAGTCCATTTTAGAAGAAAGCACTTCAGAAGTGAAGCCAGATTCTTGTAGTAGTCCAACGGCCTCTGATACTGCTGACCAGAGTCTTGAGAAGGAGCTGTCTTTCTTACATAAGGCCAAGGAATCTGGTGTTGTCTATCTTCTGGGTCATGGGGACATTAGGGCGAGGAAGGATTCCTGGTTCTTTAAAAAGTTGGTAATCAATTACTTTTATGCGTTCCTAAGAAAGAATAGTAGGAGGGGAATTGCAAATTTGAGTGTGCCACACACAAACTTGATGCAGGTTGGTATGACTTACATGGTGTAACATTTGATTTCATCAGAAATAAGGCAGATTTCTACCTCCATGCATTTAGCAGGGTATGGCAGTGGTCTGGTATGTGAAAAATGGAGAAATATGCAGTGTCATCGGATTTGGCTGATGCTAAGTTGGAGCTCTCTGATATTTTCTGTTCGGGGAATTTTGGAGTATCACTGGAATTCATTAACAAAAAAACATTGAACTTTGTGCTTTGAGTAGTAGTAGTCTCATTATAAACAGCTTACTGTAATTACAGGGATGTGACTAAAAGTTCAGTTTGGTTTTCCTGTATCCCGGCATGCTCAATGTACATGTAATGTGTATGAAAAATTTTGGAAGCACGGGCCTAATTCATAGGAGTAATTGACATGACCGGTAGTGGTTGCTCATGTTACCTTCTTGACATAAAACTTATCAAGCAAAGCATCGTCAGATGGTGGCCGTGCAGGTTTCAAATGATACAGTTGAACCTAAATTAAAAACCCACTTTTTAAGTTTTTTTTTTTTTGTCTGAGGTCTTAGTTTTGACACGTCGCTCGTCATAAACATCAGAGCAAGGTCTAATGATCATCTTATTTTTTAATGAACTTGCGTCAGACACTAGCTTATACGGCAATTGTTCAACCTAGTGTTCTCCTGGTAAAGATGATTGCGGATTGATAATGCAACCCTGCAAATGTAGCTAAATGGGAAAAAAGACAGTAAGTTCTACCCAAACCTATAAACCAATTGCGCAGCAGTCATTCGTATGACTAGCTTTTCCCCCCGTCTCATTATGCTTTCTCCACTAACCGGTTTACCACTTCAAAGTTCTTGCCGGCAAATACTACTTGATTCTTGCGACATGCTTAGGGTCCTTGGAGCTCCAGTTGAGGCAAACCTGCCCTAATCCACCACAATCCTTGCACAGGTCCGAGGAGCCTAAGCCATAGGTTTTCCAAGTCATATTGACAATTCAAAAACCACTCGATCAAAAGCCGGCAGATTTTGAACAACTAAATCCAAATATCAGATCCTCATCTTGGGAATGCAGATGGGTCCCTCATGCCGGCTTTTTGTCCTTCTGCATTTTCGGCATCTAGAGAGGGCACCTCAATCCTTAATGATGATGGCTCATAGATTTTCTCACTTCCTGATGCAAACTTGAACCTCAAGAACAATGAATTTTGCATCACACCAATAGAGCTCATACCCATGAGAGCTCCTGCAATGGACGGTGTCAGCATCGTTCCAGTCACTGGAAGTAATACCCCAGCAGCAATTGGAATACCAACCTGAGAACATAAGGGGCACAAATTGAAATATGAAGAGGAAATGAAGAAAAAACTAGTAAACAAATGGTGAATGAAGAAATTCAACGGTTAATTGAAAAGTAGAGAGATAGCCTAAGAGTAAGAAACAATGCTCTACTTCATGTCTGATCCATTTTGTAAGCTCTAGAGAAGTAAATCACTTTTTACACAGCAGTTACTTCACTAGAACTATCAGATTCTTGATTGACCAAGTCCTACATTTTAATAGAAGTGATGGGATTTTTTTCTCTGAAACGTAGTGATCGGAAATTCGATCTAATTGAATGGTCCAGATTAGTAACCTTGTGACCAAGTGGCATGAAAGCAGGCTGATTCGACAAGTTTCAGGCCAAGCACTTTGAGGTGGAATAGGTAAGTGTTGGTCCAGCTGCTCCAGGAGCCGAGCAGACTGATAAGAAAGATGTAATGAATATCTTGGGCATTGTAAGTCAAGGTGGACTGGTCATTTAGGTTGGATGCTAAAATTTGCATTTGGGTTAAAAGACATACAGACTGAAAAGGAACAGCAACAACGGATACAATTTTGAGATTGGCTACAAGCCTAAGAAGTGTAATATTTTCAAGTTTTTTAAACAAATCCAAACAGAATGCGATACAAAACCTTTTTGGTTCAAGAGTTGCAATGTAGAAAATTTACAACATATAAGGAACTTACGATGTTGTATGCAAAAGCCCACCAAAGGTTTTGCTTCACAGTCTTCATGGTCAGCCTGCTTAGCTCTAGGGCCTCAAGTAACTGCAAAGATGTAGTGAGGTCAGCTCATGATATCATGCAAGGTCCGAATTAACATCTGAAATGAATTCTAATGAACCTTGCATCCATATGATTATGATAATGACCATGCAAGACAAAATAAGACACAAGCAGCTCCAGCACACATGAACCAGAAGCTATTTGTTACCTGGGACAACCTATTGTGCATCAGGACAATGGAAGACACCTCACTAGCGGCCTCAACACCTCCACCAATAGCAATGCCAACATCTGATGATGCCAAAGCAGCAGCATCATTAATTCCATCGCCCACCATAGCTACAACATTCTGATCCTTCTGAAGCCTGTTTATAAACATTTTCTTCTCAGCTGGTTTAACTCCATATAGAACCTGCCATTCACCACTCCATGTTAGAACTCCATCGAAGACCACTGTCATTCTTGTGCCACAATCAGTGCTCACTATGAAGGTATTCAAACCAATCCTTTATTGCATGCAATAGTGGCAGTGTCTCTTTATCATATTTAGCTTAAAAAGTGTTGAAAGCTATTAAAATCAAACACTGTTCAGGATTTTCAAACAGAAATCTAAGAATTACCCCTTTTTCTGGTAGACATTTGAAGAAGAGAAGGATAATCCTTGGGGACAGCCAAGTGAGATTTTCCTTTTCTTCCCCTCAAAATCATTCCTACCAGCTAACTTTTGTTCAGTAATCAGAATAATTAAAACACCTAGGACAAAACGGAATTCTCCTACCCTGTCATGGCAAGCAAGCGATCAAACAAACTTAAAAACTCACTTTGTTCTTTGGAATGCCAACAATGGCGGCAACGTGCTCTGCAGCATCCTTCTTGTCCCCTGATAGCAGAAAAGTGCTTATTCCTTGCTTGCGCAAAGATGCAATAACATACTTGGCATCTTCTCTGATCTGATCCTCAACATAAATGATTCCAGCAAGATCACCATCTACTCCCACGTAAATAACTGATTGATTATTGTATTCTTCAACTTCTTTAAGTGGGAACCGATCAACACCATGCCTGTAGGCAATTGAAAACACCATGACCTAAAGAATTTATAATTTCATTTTCCGCTTCGTTTAGTATGTTGAATGCAATAGCAAACAGTGATAAACAAGCAGCTCGGAATAGCATGTCCGGCAACTAATTTGCTGTTCTAAATTTAACTACAGTTAAAAGGAAGAATCTGGAGTTGATGATGTAGAGCCAGCTACCATGAGAAGTGGTGGTGCTATTCAGTCTAAAGTATTTGAAGAAATAAACAGATATCAACACAAATCCATGAAGAAAAGCTTATCTCTTGAATAACAAGAACATACCTTTCAGACTCAAAAATGTTACAGAAGGGAATACAGAGTAAATTGCACATGCAACATCTACAACCAACAGAAAGATGTCAAGCCACCTACAACTTGGAGATTAAAGATTGAGTTACCTTTTAATCCACTCCAATGTACCAACAGACACCCTTTTATTCTCAATGGTGGCAGCTGCACCTGAGCCAGGTTCCTCAACATAAGTTCCATCAGCTGCCTGAAATTTATTACCAAAGATAGCTGAAAGTTGTTAGAATCCTAAAAAGGCTGATAGAAAATGGTTGATGTCAGCAATCACGGGCACATCCTGTCCTATCCAACTGTGTGGGTTTGAAATTTTAAATTAGAATGATTAAGCAAAGACATACATAACTTACAAAAAAGTCAAGAAACTCACGGCCAGGAGAAGCACAATGCTATACATTTCATTTCCTTTTGTTAATATGGGTTCAGCCAAATTTTCAGTGATATCTACGAGACATTGAAAGTGTCACAGCAGAGTCAATCTATTGATTTTTATACGGGAAGGTATGCTGTGTGCGGTTTAGGAAGTACACCACCGGCATCATTACTATTGAAGGATAAGATGATGCTTAATCACAATACATAGGCCAAAAATGATAATTGCTATTGAAGGTGAAAGATACCTTCACAAAAGAGCAGTTCACTGCCTGAGCAGCTGTAACAATTGCTTTTCCAATTGGATGATTAGTATTATTTTCTACCCCAGCAGCCAGCCTCAGAACATCAGATTCTGACAATATATGCACTGAATCTTGTCTGCAATAATATTAAATCATGTTAATCATCATCATCTGTGAGGCAATCCCAAATTTGCTGACTCATGCAATCCCACAATTGCAAACTTCCATAACAAATTTTCCCTTTACTCATATATCTACCTGTGTTGCAGTTAATTGATTCTATAATTGAAGAGAAAGGTAGTAAACAACTACAAATCAATTTTGGACCATAATAAACTTCTAAGAAAACACCTCATGATACGTAAATAATCAACTTGAAAACTTTCTGGCACTTAACTCTGATTCTACTTCTTTACCACACCCTTGAGTAATGACTTTTGTCACAACAGGTCTGCCAAGTGTCAGCGTTCCAGTTTTATCAAACACAACCGTGTTGACCATTGAAAATTTTTCTAATATACTTCCACCACGCAAGAGTAATCCCCTTTTAGCACCAAGTGAAGTGCCTACCTAAAATTGACAAAAAAGGTAAAATCAGTAAAACCACACCACTAGGTTTTCAGAAACCTGAATTCCATTCCAGAGTATTACCAGAACAGCAGTAGGAGTTGCCAGACCAAGTGCACATGGACATGCAACAACCTGTACAGAACAAAGGTCCACAGCTGCATTAGAGCAAAGACACAGTATTACATAACAAGCACATTGATAATAATGTGATCTCAGCATCATTCAGTAGTCAGTGCATTCGAAGGATCATACCAAGAATTAGAAAATATTTCATTAAATCAACTATTGACTGTTACTTGTAATGCAATTTTCTTGAAAAGGTTTCATGCACATAATATATACATTTTAAAAACAGGAGTGGCAAAATGATTCTTCTTGGGAATCTTTACAGCAAAAGAGACAGCCATTGTAATAATTTCAGTATGTATGTTCTATGTTGACATTTTATCATACCAGAACACTACAAGAGAGCTGCAATGCCAATGAAACTGCATTTGCCTGGTGAAGCGTTGCTGGCAGAAGTTGAGCACCAAAAAGGTTCCAAAAGAAAAAAGTAGCAGCAGAAAGTGCCATCACACCATAAGTGAAATGCCCAGCAATCTAGTAAACAAAACCCACAGGACCAGGAAGAAAACATGTGTTATAGATAACTAACCACTTCAAACTAGTTATCTTTCTTTAATTGTGTTTTTCAGAAGCAGCTTCTTTTCTGAGACTCAATGGATTACTCTAATGAGACTGCAACCAGAAAAGAAATAAGAGAGAGAGATCTAAATGACCTCAATCAACCTGAAGAATTCTAAGTTCAGGTCAAAGATGTTTAATTAGCTTCAATTAGCTTTAAAAAAGAAAAAGCTTGTCTCAGCATGCTAGCGGTTTAGAAAGATTGCTCTCAATTGAGAACCACTTGTACATACATTCAGACTTGAAATTTTACACATCACGTATTTTAGATAAGATATCAAGAAAACAGAGCTTTTGAAAATGGCCCTATGATCCGATATCCTCATACCTTCTGCTCCCCTGCGTTCGCACATATGGTGAACTAGAAAAGTGAAGTCAAAAGTTAAAGTTAAAGACTGCAGACCTTGTCAGCCAAACGTTGGACAGGAGTTTCTCTAGTTTGTGCTTTTTCTACCAATCGAACAATGTCTCCCATGGTAGTTTCACCACCTGGCCTTCTCACTTCAATGGTAAGTGTTCCATTTAGGTTAACACTACCTGCTGCAACTTCAGCCTGATATCAAAATATTCTATGATCAAAGGACGATTTAAAGAAGGCACTATGCATCATGTACAGGTTCAGAAATTTGGGGGCTTTCAGTTGAAAAAGAGGATACAGTTAAAGTATAGAGGTGGGCATTCTTTCTCTCCGGTCTCAAAACCCAACCTTATTATTTACTCTATCCCACATGTTACATAAACCAAAAAACAACTTACAACAAAATAATAAATTCTTGATGCCCTACTTTTATTTTACAATTTTGAAAATAGGTCAAATTTTAATTTCAATTCGTAAGTGGAAAGATAACTTTCTTGGGATTGGGCTCCAATAAAAAATACAGCCAAAGCTTCCTTTCCTTTTCTTGTTCAATACTCAATCCAACTAAATTGAATCTCTACTCTCCTTGGTACAGAAATTAAGGGAAACCTTTGACCATAAACAAATTACCATATTATCATCATTATTAGTATAATTAGTGGTGGAATGCATGTATTAGTAGCATATGAATCCATAGGTTCCAAAATAGATATGTCAACATTCAATCTTAAATGGAGGGAGTAATGGAAAATCAAAATAGCATGAAATAAATATTTTAAGATAACATCATTACCCCAGGTAATTTGGTGACAGGTAAGGGTTCCCCAGTGAAACTTGACTCATCAACTGTGCTTCTACCAGCTCTCACAATCCCATCAGCTGCAACACGGTCCTAAAAGAAGAGGAAAGTTTGTATCAGAATAATATTTTATCATATTTCACCATCTTAGATATTAGCTACACATTTGGCAGGAGCAGACGAGAGTCTTATGTTAAAAATGGTAAACCAAATAAATTATCTTGAGCAATAATCCTGATGGCACAGTATGAAAATGATAAATCAAACCAAGACAAGCTACTAGAGGCAGGGACATTTGCAAGCTAAAATGAATTTCACATGAAACTAATGCTGTCAGATAGTGAAATTGATCACTGTAGCAGATAAGATGATCCCAGAGAAACCCAATGTCCAATGATATAAGAAGAATGTGGCAGGAAAGAGAATTTATGAAGAAAATTCTAAGGTTGCTCATAAAAAGGGGATATGTTGAAAAAATTTAGTGCAGATAGACGAAAAAAGTTGGGGGTGGAGGGGAATATCCAAAAGTACCATAGTTACTATGCTTTCCTAATTGTATTTTATTATCTGTTTTTAACATTATCTAAAAGTGATTTGTCTTCATGATTTAAAATTTGACAATAATTAACACCAGTTACACACTGTGTATAAAGGTTGCTCTCAATTTAAGAACTTTTGTTGGCTTTATTATATCTCCAGTCTCGTTTTTCCAGAATTTCCTCCACCTTGTAATTTTCTTACTTCTAATTATAAAAGAAATCTGTAAGTTTAGGAGTTTTATAAATTCAGGGATTAGATTCACTTGATAAGTGCCGCTCATCAAATTAACAAGAACTGAGTTTACCGTTGACACCAAATTTCGATGCACCAGTAATTAACATTGAGAAATCAATACTTGAAAGCCAGAGTGAATGAACCACATATTATCATGTTGTCCACATTGCAATCAGAGTGAGGAGCCATACCAATGAAGATGTTGTAGTCCCAATAAAAAGTGACATGACGGAACCAAACAAACAAACGAATAAAACCATAGGTTTCTACAGTACCGAAACACCAAAGACTGGAGGAATACTGTAGAACAGTAATGTGAGCAGTAAAATTTACTTACTCCAGGCAGCACAAGTATCTGATCTCCAACATTAAGATTGTAAGAAGAAACATCAACTGTTGAGCTCGAGTCTCCTGGGCCATCATTGACAATAAGACGTGCTTTAGATGGTAAAATACTTAAAAGGCCAGTCATATCGCTGGTGGCTTTGATCTTAGCTCTTTGTTCAAGATTCCTGCCCAGCAGCACAAATGCAATCAACATAACTGGTTCCTCAAAGAAAGTTTTCCAACCCTGCATGGAAAACAGTTCCATTGAACGACACTTGAGACTTGAGAGTTAAGATAATCATCAGTTCCAAGGAAACAAGAATCTTGTCAGTATGACCATACATTCAACAGGGGAGGGGGAAATATTCAGTAAGGCCAGCTTATCTACCATGTATAGCATTAAAATATGCTTTACAAAAACCAATTTTTGTGGCAGAATGAAAGACCCCAAGACAAATTAGAAGATTGAGAAGTTCAGACTTCCAGACTCCAAAATTTGAGGCAATTTCTGAGGTAAGTCTCCATGAAATGCATGTCATCTTTCACAACTATCACACAAATTTCCCACATAATGAAAAAGTTAATGGAAACTTCAGTCCTGAAGGATCTAAAAACCCACGACAGAGGTTACAGATCCATTTGTCCATATGCTTTTTTCTTCGAAGTAACTTCCATTATATAATGTCTACCATTCTGGTAGAAGCAAACACTTTCTGCAATTTCCTTTTCTTCCTGTATTTTGATTTTAATTTATCTTTTCCACATATGTGAGGGGGTGTGAGAACATGCTGTGTTCATTGACAAAGAGCAAGTTTTCAGAAATAAAAGAAAAGATATCACCAACCATTAGAAGTGTCAGTACAAAGGTAAGCTTGAAAAGCCTGGATGGATGCTTGATTTACTACTTTTCATCTGTCCCTGACTCTCTTCCTAGTACCCAAACCTCTTTCCATGGTGCCTAGTACACATGTAACATGGACACAAGCAAGGTATGTATGCATCATATGATTACTGGTTTATTACTCCAAGTAAAAGAATTGAAAAGATCTTTCCCGCATCAAACTGATAAACAAATATACACCATAAAATTTACTTTAGTTGGGATGGCCATCACACATTTTTGTCCCAGTGATAAAGGTCAGCTCTGGGAAGGAGTGAATACTCTACTAGGTGAATTCATAGAAGGCATATGCCTCAACCAAGAAAATAATTAAGCAGGCAAATCAATCATACAAAAGCCTTTCAATGAATAAGCAAAATGAAGTGGGGTGGACACAAAGAATTTTGAATTTGATCTCAAATCTGCCATAAGAGTTTAGAGAAAAAAGATCAATCATCCTACCACTTGTAGAACTATTTCTCCACCTGTCCTAAAATCAGGGTCCACTAATGACTAGTTAATTGCCGTCAAACTCATCTTAATTTCGAAGATATAAGAAAGAAGCAAGCAGGACATGCCTGATAATGCTATCTTTCAAACTAATGTTAAGGAAGAATAAGAACGAACTGTATGACTTAAAGATAATCACTCACCAGTTTTGGTACAAAAGCTGCCAATGAACTGACAGAAAATGATGATAAAGCTCCAAGACCAACTAAAGTGTTCATGTTAGGGGACCCTTTAAATAGGCTCTTGAGACCATCAATGATAAGTTGCCGACCAGGACCAAGCAAAGTGAACAGAGATAAAGACAGATGAAATCCTGTTGAGTGAAATGCATGGATCCAAGAAGCCCTAGCTCCAAGAAAATGCGAAATATGGCCAACAAGACACGCAGCACATAGAGCCCAAGAGACAATAAGTCCACGACCTGTTACAAGAGAAGTGATATTCAATCCCCTGTTGTTATCCAGAAATTTGTATTGACCAGAACACGTATTAAGAAAGGCCTAAGGAACATAAAAAGCAAAGAATGCATATAATCAGGCTAACAGAGCCCAAAAAAGATAAGTACCACTTTCTTTCAACAGAGTACGCTTTTCATTCATCTTCTTTTCAAATGTTTCAAAGAAGTTCTTCCTTCTGGAATCTGCAAACAAGCACTTTATAGCGTCAAACTAAATAAGAATAGTCAACATGTCTGTAAATTCAATTTCTATACTGTGTCAAAAGATTCTTCTCACTCCTCAAGAAAAGTCAGGGAGCAAGTTTTGTCAACCAGACAGGCAGCTAATGTAGCAAGATTTTAGAAACAAGAGCAAAGTCATATGTGAGTATATGTCTGAAAGTTTTAGAAACATCATTCAGATTGGGAAAAAGACATCAAAAAGTAGTTTTATGATAGAATATCCAGCAAAGCTGTTAATGAAAGGTTGAAACTAAAACATCATCAATAACGACAATATCAGCAACTATTTCCCATATATTTTTAGGAGAATTTTTTGGTCCTAGGAACAAATATGTTGTACCAATTGATCCGCCAGTATCCCATTTGTTCCTATCAACTCCACATAATAGAACATATGTTCACCTATATAGATTTATTCAACTAATAACAATGCAACATTTAAAAGAACATAGAGATTGAAGAATGACCTTATTCATTCCTGAAGACTGAAACAAAAGAAAATCTATCAAAACTTGCAAGCACTACTTAGATAAACAAGATTGTAATTAAAAAAATAAAATAAAATAAAAAGAAAATCACACTACTAGAATATATTCAGTCTGTGATAGAGCAATGTGTCAGAGATAGCAGCTAATGGTACAGAGTTAACAAGCAGGAATAGAATAAATCATCTGTTATTAAAACCAAGTAACATGACCACTGTATACATCACTGTCAGAATCCTGTCAAAGACACTAAATCCATTGCATGGAGCTCTGCGGAAATACTTAAGCACCACTTAAGAAATATGTCAAGGATAACTTTTCTCTTTTCTTTTGTAGCCACATTTTCTACATTTGTTAGTCACATCCCACACCAAGTCCATTTAAATGAAAATAAAAATTCTTTCACAGCTGCACATTCAACTTCCTCCAAACGGATCCAGAGGAAAACGAGCACACAATGTCATTAATTCTAGTATGGAGCCACCTTCTTCGAATGCACACCTACTTCCTTGTGGTTTAGGTTTTAACTTAACGTACTTCTAAGAACTATCGCTGTTATCACAGTGTGTTTAGAACTCTCGTTCAAACGCCCTTCGCCCTGAAGTCTCGTTCCGTCAAGGGGAAGCAACCCATGGTACTTCTAGGCGGTGGTGGAGAACAGCAGTAAGAATAATCTTAAGGCAGCTTCCTCCTATCACCAATCATAGCCGTCTCATCTGTCGCCTTAAAGGGGATCCTTTTTCGACATTAACACAGTTTCTATGATCATATAAGAAATTAGTAATTCAAGTTTTGAGTTCTACTTTCCAATTTGATCTTGATAGAGACAAGAACGTATTAGTATTAAGACAAGTCCGGAAGACAAGGATCCCTTGGGAAGGAATAATTTTAATGATTCCAAATCAGCACCGCATTAATTAAGGTAACAGTTGGATTAACTATCAATTTCAATTTATCAAGTAATCCATAAGATGTAACTTGAAACCTGTAGTATCATGATTCTGATGGTGAAACTATTAAGTAAAATGGAGAGAGAGCTAATAAGAACATTTCCCAAAATAAGAATGAATACGATATTAAAATGTAAAGAATGAATTACTGTGGACTTTGATGGTGATATATCAAAGACATGAGCATAAATAATTATCAATTAAATCTTTATATTTATATTCTGTTCAAAAAAACACAACCTTGGCAGTGACATGCTTTATGAGTAACTTTACAAACACCTGAAACATTACATCAAGAAGAGAACACAAAAGAAGAAAGGTACTACATATTCTGTCCCTGAAATAGAACTAACTCATAATTTTTTCTCTGCAGGGAAGTCCTCAATTGACCAACCAGTGAATAATTGCCTCAACTTGTACAAGTAATGTTATTCCGAGGGCACCATTTCCTGCAGGTTCCAATGACCTTCCTTCAAAATATGCATCACTATTTGTCACTGAGACTCACCTATAGATAGAAAACTAGTTCATTATCTCAGTCTAGATATTTACATTTTGCATGTTTGCTTAGATGAGTAAAAGTTCCAACTTTTATAGCATTGACATACCATGAAGGAGAATGGTCGCTCGTTACAAGAATTCCTTTTGAATTCCTAGGATTGAATATCTCCTTCTATATCTCCCTGACCTGCCAATTCCCACCAAACTTCATATAAGTTATATCGAAGACCATACTGTCCTACAGTTTCTACTTTCATTAGGTTCTTACTGGACAACTTTGGGCATAAGAGTTAATTCATTTCAACTCCTTTGCAAATCAATTATAGAATTATATTTTTCTTTTACAACTCAACTCAAATGTGTGAACGGAAACTCAAGTCCAAAGAGCACTCATCTGCAACTTAAGTAATATAAGCAATTATTCTTTATTTAGGTTTTTTCCTCATCTTTAAAGATTCAAGGTAAAAGGTCACCATCTTTGTGTCTAAATAACTAGCAAAAAGTAGGAGGTTCAATTGAGTGCCAACATATGATATTTACAATAAAAAGAGTAACTTCCTGCCATCCAGGTCTGTCCTATTATGCCTTGAGAATTCTTAAAATTTTGCTTTTTGATGTTCTTTTGGACCTTGAAAACCTTTTAGAGGTTATAGTAAATAAAATTTAGAATTGTGCCCTCACGGTATTCTCTGAATCTCAGAACATGAACTCACAAAGCATAATGATGGAAATAAGTTAAGTTCAATCACGCTTCAATTATGAGAGACACAAAAGACAAAATGAAATATTAATGAAGCAGGACTAAAATGAAATATTAATACATATAGATAGACAACCATCTCAAAATGTATGAAAATATATAAATAAGAGGGAAGATAAAAATATTGCCAATCTCTGACCTCGAAGATTGGATGTGAATCCACAAGTAGTCAAATGCTTTGCAAGTTCCTCTCCTAACTGTTTCTTCCAGTTAGGCATTACCTTAGCTTCAGTCATAGGCCAAACAATTGCAGTCTCTGTTGTGAGATTAACACTAGCCGATGAAACCTGAGGCTGTTCAAGAATGCAGAAAATTAACGTCTATCACGCTATCATCACGAAACAGACCACTTCCAGTACTTAGCCACTAGAAGAGCTTTATCAACAGGCAAAGATAACAATGAAACACTCTTCGTTTGATTACACAAGCCAATAGGCAAATCAAAATGTCTACAGAAATATTAATAGAAGGCAATTCTTACTTGACTTTCTAAAATTCTCCTAACACTTGCTGCACATCCACCGCAGGTCATACCCTAAAATACATCAGCACAAGATAATTCCATTAGATTCACTTCCAAGTTTCAAACCAAAGTAACACAGAATCCATTCGAGGAAGAAAATTGTCCTCTCAAAAGCTCCATTCCTCGAGAATAACAGAAACTTACTCCAACATCAAGAATAATGACATCAGAAGACAAAGCAGAAAGATCATCTCCAGCAACGGCGTTTGGCTTAGCTTCCCCACTCTCTCCCGCACCATCTCCTCGGCCGCCGCCACTGCCACCATTGTTACCATCATTTCCTCCAAAACCTCCACCACCAGAAGCAAAGGAGGATGCGGATAAGGAAGCACATCCCAAACTTCTCTGCACTGAAGGAAATACTACACCACCTAAACTCCTAGACGAAGAAATGGAACCGAAGCCATTTACTCCCCGACTTGAAGCAGTAAGAATACGAGTGAGGCGGATAAGAGACAGCTGAGAGGCGCGTGCATTGTAGAAACGGCGGTTCAGGTGAGATGCGAGAGAATGGTAGTTGGAATTGAGTACTTTCGCAATGGATAAGCGGGTGGCAGTAACTGAGAGCGTGGAATCCATGGAGGATTGCTCAGAGAGAGCAGAGAGCCTACTCTATCGCTTCTGAGTTATGACTTCTGTACGCCTCACACACACAGAAACATAAGTATTACATAAGTAGCATTTCTCAGAGGAGAGAACAAAAAAAAAGGGAGGCGAGTGATGAACACACAACCTTTTAAATTGTATTTTTTTAATGATTAAAATATCCTTTAATTTAAAGAGAAAAAAAGTAATAATTGAATTACTAAACACACGACCTACTAAAATTACATGCTATTACACAGCTTGACTCCATTTTTGTTCTTCACATTATACAACCAAACTTGCTAAAAAAATTTAGAATCCACATTGTGATAAACTTGATAAATAAAATATTTTTAAGAATAATGGAAGCTTACAATATATCTACATAGCCAAAAGAAAATAAAATGGTGTGTTTTTATGATATTTTTATCCATTTATGCCCATTGTCTAATTTTTTCATCACACAAGCTGTCAGCGAACCAGTGTCAACTTATGTTGATCAAGAATAAGAATGTTGGGACAAAGAAGTGTGAATGCTCATTTAGGACAAAGAACTATGAGGACAATATATAATGCTCGAACTAAATATATGGTGAAAGAGATAATCGAACGTAACTAAATGTTGATGACTGAGTAAAAGGAAAGTCGTAACCTTTTGATGACTAGATAAAAGATCAGTCGATAGGTAAGTCGAACTTATTTCCGACTGGCCTTCTACCCAGTCATTAACATTTTTCCGATTGGCCTTCTATCCTATTTATAATATTCTTCAACATGCATCAATCCATCAATCATGTAGTGTAAGTTGACTATGGTCGAATCAATCATGTAATGTTATACATAGATATAGTTTTTGAAGTTTACACTTTGTAATGTTTTTGGAGTTCACATTATGTTTAACGTGATAGATTCAAGTTTTAACATTATGGTCGAATTTGAAGTTTCACCTATTGCTAGTCATATGTTAAAAGGGTGATTGTTTAGTTTAAAATTTTAACAATCAATTCGAGTTTCAATTTAAAATTTAACAATCAATTCAAGTTTCAAGTGAAAACTTAAACAATCAATTCAAGTGTTAAGAAATACGGATTGAGTTTGAAGTTTCATGTAGACCAGAAAATTGGCCAAAAGTGACCAAAATATGAGAGTGTCGGAAACAAACTACAGACAGATTATCAAAAATTCAGTTACATGTGGCCGACTCACTGCAATAATTTCAGCAATTAGGTTCCGACAGATTTGTGCTACTAATAAAAATGCACTACTACTACCTCACAAATTACCGCAACATGTAAATCCATAAGAAAAGGTAATAAATCCATTACATAGTCACACTACTTTACGATAACATTTAATTTAATAGGTGCAATAAGTTATAATATTAGTACACATCATAATATTAGGTGCAACATATCTACAAGTAGGGAGTAGAACTATCTAATTCCTCTGTCGACGTCTATAAACATGTTGAATCTCAAGAATACGTCATCATCCAGAATAAAGTGATAAAGGTCGGAAACATGATTTAATGATCCAACAATGTGAGAGAGTTGCTCCATTAAATGGGATGATGGATGACTGGAGTTATGTCGGGGTCTGCTCTGAACATCTCTACCAAGCCGGAGAAATCTCATCCAATATTATATATCATCTGTCGTCATCACATATGGAGTATCATGATCAGATATATCTATGTGCAAAAGCAGATCTCAGGACTAAGAATAAAACTATATAACGCAAAGTAGACATAATCAAATAACATTACAAAAGAATAAGAATTGGGTGCAGCTGTTCTTAAAAAATTTCAAGGCCATTTCCATATATACAAAGGTCATTGAACTCTGAATATATCTTTAATAAACTCTTTCTTTCTTTCTCTATCAATTTTCATATACACAACAATATGGTATAAGCATCATCGGCCTATTAAATCCAGGGGGATCCTCTTGCAATACATGAACAAGGATAAACCATATCACCATTATGTTAATTGCCTTGCCACTAAAAATTGATTCACAGAGTTTAATCCCCATAACTTAATTATGTTATTAATAACATAATCAACAAAACTTCATTTATAGCATCAATGCATGAATTTAATTCAACATAAAATCTCCAATTTCAACCACCAATAAGACTGCAATTATTCAAAAAACTCAAGAATTTTCAATCAATCAACTCCACAATTCAACAAACAAACTCTATTTTCAACAATTAAACTCATGCTCCTCCATCAACAATCACAACTTTCATCAACAATTAAACTCATCCTCCCTCATCAATAGTGATAGTTTTCATCAAAAATTAAACCCATTCTCCTCAATTAATTTCCATTCAATTCCAAACTTCAAAAAAAAAAGAAGATCGAACTGGCAACAAGGCTATCAACGACAGCAGCGGTCTAGTCCAACTTCGATTGGAGGTTGTCTACACCTGGGCTGCAAGGTTGTCAGCTGTAGAGGCTGATCTGGTCCTGCTCCAATCAGTGGTAGAGAGAGAAGAGGGAAGGTGTAGTCGGTAGTGGAGTGAAAGAAAATTGGGAGAGAAAGGAATGAACAGCAAGGTTCAATTTTTTTTTTGTTTGGCCTGTTGTGTGTAAATAAATCAGAAATAGGTTGTGTGGAATTAGATATGGTTTGGGGTAGATGGTTTCATAAATGGTTGTGTGATAATAAAATTTGATTGTGCTTTCATAAATGATTGTGTGTGAATATCAGCTCAGCAGAAAAAAAAAAATGCATGAATGACGGAGCGTTTGGGTACGGTGATTGAGGCACATAGTACAAGTTGGAGAGGTGTTGTTGAGTAGTCACAGTTAAACTTAAATGGGGGTGGGCCATCTTTTTTGACTAGTCTGAACACAGTTTATCCTTTCACATATTTTTCTTTTTCGTTTTATCAAGTAACCAAGTAAACTCCACTTCTACCGGTGAATTTGTTTTAGATAAATAAAACATTTCAATAGTATTTCATATCGCTCCCTAAGTCATTCAATTTAAACTCTAGCTAACTTTTTTTTTTGGTTGAATTATTATTGTTGATTATTTGAAAAGGTTTATAATTTATATTTAGTGATGAAGAGAGTAAAATATTTTTTTAAAAAAATTATTAATTAATATGTTTTTTTTAACTTTTATCTTTAAAAACTTTCTAAAATAAGGTTTAACACAAGAGGATGTTAGTGTGATTAAAAATTGAACTTATAATGTCAGTATCAATCATTCCACTAACTGAGATGTTTCCAAAAAAACAATTTGAATTTTATTTAATATATGCTAATTTTAGTTTAACATAAATATTACTATGTAAGTTAAAAGAATCGTTAATTTAGTTTCCAACTTTAAATAATTTCATGTAAAATGGAGGGAATGGAATAGTAGTATTTTACTAATTCCATTCTGAATTGATTAATGCCTTTCCTTTTTTTTGGTAGATAAAATTAATTTCCTTTTTCCTCATATTTATTACACATTTTAATCTCAAATAATAGTACCAATTCCAATTATTAATCGATTTAAATTTAAAGTTTAAAGTTATGCTTTTGTTGTTAAACAGCAGTGTTTATTTAATGCTAGTGGAATGGTAGGTGTCGTGGCCCGTGACCGTGAGGACTCAAATACTTATTATTAAAAAAAAAATCTCCTCTGCCCAATCAAATTAAATTATTTATATATTTGTGAGCAATTGACTGGACTGGACCGGACTGTCATGCACGGCCCAACTCATACAATCATACTTGCATTTCTTTTCAATGATTAGGTGGTGATTGAATAAATATTTGAATATGGCTGAATTAAATAATAGTTTGAAGATGGCTGCGCAATAGAAAGAAGAAGCTCAAATTTAAACTGAAATTAAATTTGACAATCAACCTATGTTCAGTTTTACATTAAAGTATCAAATTAAAAAAAAAAAAAAAATTTATCAAACTCACTTCAGTCAAAATTGAACTTAAAATGCAATCCAAATATGAATTTTGACTCACATTCACTTGAAAATGTTACTCATTGAACAAACCAAATTATTGACAATCATAACTGTCCAAATAGAATTTCATTTCATTTTCATGATTTTATCTCTAACTAGAAAGAAGACGAGTATATGGACATTTCTTCTTCGAAAATCCAGTGAGGGAGGCTATAAGTTGAAATACGTGGTGGTTTTCTACTACCGAGGAAGAATAGAGACGTGCATGACATACTCAATATATCATTGGAGGCCATAAAAGGTTCTGCAACTTATTCAACCAAGTAAAACACTACCTAATGAGTAAGCAAAAATTGAACCCGAAAAATTGGAGTTTGTACTCAAATAAGGAAGAAAGCAAGCTCAGCGATAATTAAGGGGAGCTGCCTCCTCTTTTAATTGCTTTCCCTGGAAATGAACGTCCTGCAAAAACAGAGAGTTAAAAAGAGATCATCTTTTTTAAGACATACCATACACATTTCAACCACCAAACAAGATTTGGTTGCAAGAACAATCGCAGACATAAAAGCAGGGTAAACAGAACCAGGTAGGAGAATCGGTAATCACAATCAACTAGACCAAAATGGCATAATCATGAAATACAACCATGGAATCAATGCAAGTTGTTTCATGACCTCTTCCTGGCCTATACATCCACAAGTTCACAGCAGCTACGCAAGAGTGACTTCTCTTGTGAAAAGGTTAAACAAAGTGAGTATTCGATTATCATTCCCTATGAACATATTCTTGCAAGAAGTATCACGGTATCCTTCCGTCAAACAGAAACTAACCAATGAAAAGAGAAATCTGTGAGAGTTAGAACCCGAATGCCAAAAGCTGGGAACGAATCAAATGAACCTAGAGAGCTCCAGCTCAAATTCTATTCCTTGGGTTTTCCAAACACACATCAAGAGTAGAGAAAACTCAGAATAAAGAAATCTCAGGTTGCTAATGTTTTGGTACTCGGGTGTTAAAATATCAGGTTATATGACTATAGTAAATTGATTCTACATGGACCACATAGCCACCAAAATTAGTCTTCCTCATAGAGAAGGGAAACAAAATTAGAGAAGAAAATCGCCAAAAAATAATTGCTCAAAAGAGATGAAACAGAACAGAAAAGCATGAAACTCACAGAAGCAAAGTGGTTGACATCTCGATGATGAGCTTCATCTGCCCGGATAACAGTAATAGCATCCCTCAAAGTTGCATCCTTAGGCAACCTCCAATAATCTATTGCAATTGCAGGAGCTGGAACATTCTCAATGGCACCACTTTCGATATCCTTCAGATACTCAGTATATGAATGTATAGCCTCCTCTTCTAGATATCCAACAATTCTGTGTGCAAGTTTAGGTGATAGCATGTAAAGCACAAAGAAGGCATTGAAGAAGACTCCCTGTACTGTGAGCACCAGCAGCCTCTCGTACCATTTTGGTTTAACAAGCTCAACCATAGTCATTAGGTGCATCCTTTCGTTCTCAGCTTCTTCAAGTAATGCCTTAATCCAACCACCACTGTGCTCAAATTTACGCAGAGACCTCAAATGCAGTAGCATCCCTCCCACCATTCCAGGAACAGCTGCAACAGTTTCAAGCATCATTGCTCGACAACCATAACGCCTCTGCAAAATATGTGTCACACACATCAGTATGAAATAGTTGAAGATCTAAAATAGTGGCACAAACAGCTAAGCCATGAGCTTTGTTATAGGAAATAGAACTCAGGAAGAGGCAACAAGAACAGTAGTGATATAATTTTTCTGTAATGGAATTTAACCAAACTACAAAATCATGTAGAAAACTTTTTATATTAAAGATACTTAGAACCCGTATCATCTTCTTATTTAAACCTCATGATTCCTATAAGGTAATTGAAAACCTTTACAGAATATATTAGTTCAGACCATTGAGTAGACCAACTGATTTCTAAGTTAAGCAGATTTATTATTTAATCAATATTTATGTAAAATATTTAAAGCCCTTGTCTCCATTTTACAATTAAGCATTTCTAATTCTAAAAGGGAAGAAAACAGTTAATGGAACCGTGCTTCCGTGCTTGACACATACAAAATGACTTTCGAATTACACATTTGTTTAATGCCTCCACTCTTAAATCTGAACCAACATACACCATATGATGAATTTGATACACAGGTATAAATATTTAGATATTTTATGCAACTAAGATTACTATGAATGTCAGCTTCACACAGAAATTAAAACTCTAATTAATTGTGATATTAACATCTCCTCGACCAATTCTAGAGGATTGCTCTCAGCTTTTACATACCAGAATTCATTCAAAGCAAAGCCTAACAAAATTGCCTATTAAGAAAACTAACTCATTTGCTTAGATCCCTTGGATCTATCGGTATGCTTCTTTTAGTGTACAGAGAATGCTAACAAGATCATTAATGTTCAAAACTCTTAGGAAACATCCAATCAGGTTGAAATGCTCTGCAGCACATACTAGCAAATATACACCAGCAAAAAACTGAAGTTATGACTGATAATTAACTACATCATTCCCTTCTTCTATAAAACTTGCGGTAAAGAAGGACAGAAATAAACAAATGATAGAAGAATAACTCACCTGGAAAAACAGATCAGTTGGAATTCTGAGAAGTTTCACGGTTCTAAAAGCAACCCTATCAATGAAATTCCTTGGTTTGTGGTGCTTGTGCAGATCTATTGACAGGTCTGCATGATAAGATTCCCATGGCTACAAAGGCAAAGAATGTAGAAGTTTGAAAACAGAGTTTCTCAAGATTAACTTGATATAATTTTAAATAACACTAGAATTATCATTCAGATATTTCTTATTGAACATTGCAAAAAATGAATAACAGTACTTTAATACAAAAACATAAAAGAAAACACACAAGGGTGTCATTGCCAACATATTCATGAAATGAGAATATTATAACACTCGAGAAAGAAATATAAATTATCTTGCTAAGTCAAGGGCCGCTAATCAAAATCAAGCAAATCTGTAATACCTTTAAGTCAAGGTTGTGGTCAGTTATATTTATGAATTTGAATTCTTCTGCACACTTGTACGTCGTCCCAAAGCAATTAATTAATACTGTGTATTAGTATCCTGTACCAATGAGAGCTTGTTCATCTATGGCGAAATGGTTTCATTTTTTTAATTTTTTTTCATTCCATGGTTTTCCGGATCAAATCTAACTGTCAATATGTATGGAACATAGATTATCCTAAACAAATATTGATCATTCAAGGACAATTCACTTCCATTGTCATGAATTCCTAAGCAAATTTAAGGACAAGAACCGAAGCTTTGAGTCTGATTAAGCACCCAGTCACGTTCCGCAACTTGTCTTTTCTCAAGCAATGGTGTATTAAACCGCAATCAGGAAACACAAACTCCAATCCAGGCAATCATATACTAAAAGTACTCGTGAATATGCAGAACAACGAAAGGTCATCAATAATAGTTCCAGCAAGATCAAAGTAATAACAAAGCCGGAAGGAAAACATGAATGTGCAATTATTCGTTCAAGCATATATACCATGAAACAGTTCCAAGGCCACTCAGTGCCGTCTTCTCTTGTGATTTTATTCCGAGTAATTCCCCAATAACTGGAACGCACAAGTCCATCGCCCTTCTCCTTCTCCTGCTTCACAGGATCTTCCCCAGCCTTTTTCTTCTCCTCCACCGACGTGCTCATCCTCCTAAGTCCTATAATACAGGAAACCCCAAACTCCTGGCGTCCAAACAAGGACTCACAATCAAACCTCCTCACCGCTCCATCCACCTGAGCAGCCAACGCCAACATGTACCGGCTACTATTTCCACCGGGAACCAAACGCTTCATTACCGACCTAGCTACCAACTGACTCATCTTCCCCAGAAACAAACGACAGAGTTAATTCTCACCAAAATTCTCTCTGATGGAAGAACGATGAGAAGACAAGAGTAAGAGAGGAGAGCAACAGGCTACACACACTCTTGATGTTGGCGGTTTCCTTATTTTATTTCTGGAGAGGTCGAGGCAGAAGAAACCAAACTAGCACGTCATTCTTCTTCTTTTTTTCTTTTTTTTTTTATGAATAGTTTGTATAATAATTCGGTAAAATTTGAATTCTCTCTTAATAATAATTTTATTAACCTCAATTTAGTCCCATAACTTTTTTATTTTGTCAAGCAGATCCACATTCTTTTTTTATCTTTTAAGGTCCAATAACTTTTTATTGAAGATTAATTAGGTTCAATTATTCTGAAAATGATATTTTCA
>JAWZTD010000048.1:2513580-2542184 GCA_035221335.1 Echites panduratus
GATGAACTAATGAACTAATGTTCAATCTGTTATCTTAAACAGTTTTAAGTTGCCTCCTAAATAATTCTTGCCTGATTATTTTCTTAAAATTTATGATTGGTTTTCATTTCCTGTGTGAATATTATGACATTGTCCAAATTGTTTAACAAAAATAACAATAACAGGCACTATGCAGATTCTCACTTTCATTTGCTTGTTACATAACTGAAGGATTTTGAGAGGTCAAGAAACATTGAAATTGCATTTGATTGAAATGTTTTGTCTAGTTTTCATTTTTGTTTTTGATTTTGTGGTTTTAAATTTGATTGCTTGACATAATTTAAGACAGGGTTTACATGAATATTAAAATTATAAAATAAGTAACATATAGGTAATAAATTATTCAAGAGTGTAATTTAGTTAAAATTATTAAAAAGCATAATTAATATGAATTCGGGACCCAGAAGATTTACAATTTGAATTGAATAAAATTTTGATAAGTGTGTTGAAAATTTTTCTTGGATTGAAGAAAGGAAGTAAGTTATGTAAACCTAAAACAGATACAAGCTTGGAAGTTTGAAGAAAGAAAGAAGTAACAGTGTTGCTTTTTAAATTCTATATTTTTGTCACTTTCTCAAGTTGGTTTCATGACATGCTTTAATCTTGTAGGTGGTTCTGTCTTTCTTTTTGACCGTAAGGTGCTAAGGTACTTCCGGAAAGATGGACATAATTGGAGGAAGAAAAAAGATGGAAAGACTGTGAAGGAGGCTCATGAGAAGCTCAAGGTTAGCATGGAGAAGATACTGTTTGTTTAATAGATGGAGCTGAAAATTTTTTATTTTCTTCAATTGGCCTTGGAGTTTGTTGTGAACCATTTGACATTTTATTTTTAACTTTTAATTTGTATTGTACAAACAGAAACTTTCAAATTAAATATAGTCATAAAATATTAAAATTTGGAAACAGGAAACAAAAATGCTGCAAAAGAACAAAAAAGGGGGGAAAAAATTCCACTATTGTTAATAGAGATTATTGGGAATCTGCTCCTCATGGATCAATCCATTTTGTTCAGGTTGGAAGTATCGATATGTTACACTGCTATTATGCCCATGGAGAGGAAAATGAAAGTTTCCAAAGGCGTAGCTATTGGATGCTTGAACAGTAAGTATGAGTGCTCTTTTTTAAATTTTTTTTTTTTATTATTATGAAAAGGAAAACTGTCCGGATTTACTTCTGCTTCCTGAAACTGAGTTCTGCTGCTTCATACTTGTTCTGTTGCTTGTGGTGCTTGCAATGATTTAGGCTCTGTTTGCATATAACATTTTCCACCTCCATTCTCCATCCATGAGCACGTAAAATATATGTGTCAATTTGGAGTCCGTTTTTCTTTCAAAAATAAAAAAAATTGATTCATACCATCTTGGATGGCCTTTTTAATTCGGATTTGAGTCGAATTTTTCGTTTTTGAACGAAAAACGGACTCCAATCTAAACTTGCATTTTATGGAATTGGATGACACATGGATGGTGTATCCAAGCAGAGCCTTAATCTCTGTTCTTGCAATGATGATGACTTATTTTCTATTGCTCATGGTGTCGCCACGCCAGTGCCTTTTGAATCTTTTGATTGCGTATTTGAAAACTAATCGATATATTGGAAAGGGGTTTAAATGGATTAACCGTTCAGCAGGGTAATGTTGCACTTAACTTTGCCAAACGCCTATCCTCTCCCCATGAAGATAAGCCTGGGAGGGGGATTGTGAAAAGGGGCAAGTGGAAATATGAATTATTGATTTCTGTTATTTGGTTCTTGCAAATTGCTGAATTCTTCAAATGTCTCCTAGATGAAGCATATGCTGCTCTGCAAATGGATTAGTTTAACTATTATCCTTGTGTTGATCTTGATGTCCAATCAATTTGTATCAAGTGTCATGCAAATTTGTTTTAAGCAATGGACAATTAAGGGTTTTTGTGTTTTTTATTTTTGGTATTGAAATGTAATATGGCTCTAAATCTGAGTAAGTGACTTTAATTATTTCCTTTTTGGCACCCGTCTGTGCTCTAATTACTTAAAACTATCTCTTGCCTGTGAAAACATACTGTGTTTTCAAAATCTTTGAAACAGCCTTTGCCTCAGCAGTTTTTAATTATTTTCTTCCAATGCTGCAGGGATCTCATGCATATAGTTTTCGTCCACTACTTGGAGGTCAAAGTAAGACTCAAATCTGTCACATATGTATTATAACAAAAAAATTCCATTACTTCTCATCTGTCTTTAAGAACCTCTTACTTGTTTTAAGTTGTTAATTTTGTTATTCAAGTTGAAAACCCGTCTGTTTGCATGGGGTGCAGATGGGAACTGTGTTTTAGCTGTTTTGCCTCTTGAATTTAGTGACATGCTCAAACTATAATTTTATGGTTTCCCCTTTCTCTATGTTCTTTTTTATCTACTTGTTACATTCTTGAATTATTCCAAAGAAATTAATATCCAGTAGTGAGTGACATTTGATGATTTAACCAAACAATCCTATTCAGAGAAACTTCAGGGGAAAGGTAACAGTAAGATAATGGACTTAGCAAATCCTTAATAGGGTATGTTATTTATGTTTCTATGATGAAAAAACTTCCGTTTGCAAATGTCATTCTGGTTCCCTATGCATTTTGGATTTGGAATCTGGTAACTGAATTAGGGAGAGGAAGAAGCTCCCTGTTTGAATCACATCCATGTATCCCTTCTCTCATTTTTTGAGGAGTTGTCCATGTTTTTGAAATATAATACTATGCACGTGTGGAATTATATTCATGCATTTTATATGCATAATAGTTCATTTTTGTCAAAATCTGGATATCAAATGTCTAGGCAATGACGAAATTGTTCAATAATCAACTTGATATATCTTTAAATGTCTTGGCAGTTCCTATTTCTAGTTAGAATTTGAAAATTTTGGAGCATTTCCTGTCATATTCTATGTCCTCCTTGATATCAAGTAGAAGTTGGTACAGTGACAACTGATTTATCTGCATTTAATATTCTTCTTCAGGGCAATAAAACAAACATCAACTGCCTTTTAGATAATGAAACAGTATCATCAAGTTCACAAAATGACAGTTCATTTAGTTCTTCGGCAAATGGTGACAACTTAGCTGCATCATATACTGATACAACAAGTCCAACAAGCACTCTAACTTCTGCATATGAAGAAGCTGAATGTGGTATTTGCTCATAATTGCCTTTTTTTTTTTTTTTCTCCTCCTTTTTTGGTTCTTGATTTGTTCATATATTTCTTCCTACTTTTGGAGGGTTTTGAGCATCTACTGATCTTTTGATTGTGCCTTCTTGCATTTGTGGGAACATAAGCACAACTAAATGCAGAAGATAGTTACCAATCGAGATCCCGAGTTCATTCATATCCAGGTACACCTCAACCAGAGAATATTCATGCTGCACAACATGTGGATACTGGGATCTCTGGCTCTTATGGTCTGTTGCAATCTCTGGGTATGTCTTTTCTGCTGACATTTTTTTTGTTCCTTCTTTTGAACCATTGCTTTCCGTGCATTTTTTTCTTCTGAGAAATTCAAATTTCCTTATAAAGGGTATAAGACCATTGCTTCAGGTGAGTATATGCCATTTTCTCAAGGACATGGAGGCGGTGATGGCCATGGAGGTTCTTTTGTATCTGGAATCCAAAGGCCACTTGATCTGGAATCTTGGGAGGACGTGTGGAGGCATTCCACAACAGGTAGCCAGACTGTCATATGGTTAATTCCTTAGAGGATTATTCCATTTCTGAGTTTTAGCCAAAAAGGAAACAGATGATGAACTACTTTTTGGCAGGTGAAATTGCTGGGGAGCATCAGTCTTGGAATTCAGCCGAACTCCAAGCAAATTGGCAGGTGCTAAACCGTTCCACATTTCTGTAGATTGGTACCCAAGAATATAGATATATTTCTGTCTTTTCACAACTTAAAAACTTGTATAAAAAGTTGTCAGCATGTAATTTATGGAAAAACTGAAAGTCAAAAGGTTTAAGCACTGATTTTGGAAACACAAGAAAGGACCTCTTTGTGTTTGTTCTTGGTTGCTGTAAGCTTTTCTGGAAAAAGTTCTTCTAGAGACTGATTTTAAAGTTAATTCTCCCTCTAGTTGAAATTAAGGTTTGCCAGTTTGACTTAAACATTAAGGAAAACATGTGACCATAAAAGTTTTAATATTTTATTGTCATTAATTAGAGTTGTTGTTGGTTGAACCTATGTGTTAGCAAGTTCAATATGCCTTGGATGGAGTTTTTTATTTTCATGGTAGCTTATTGAAAATAGATTTTGCTAAAATTAAAAACGAATAAGTTATATTGAACAGCTTGAAATAGCTCTTAGTTGAAAGAAATAAGCTGTTTATTTTAAGCAATAGAAAACTGAACCTCAATGTTTTCATTCAAAAGTGGAAGAGGACAATGCAAAGGTTGAGAACTTATTTAAACTTCTGTTTGATTAACTTAAGAGAATGTAGAATTTGATGGTCCGGAGGCTTTCTGCAAAGTTGAAATCTAGAACTCCTTTAGTTTTCTAAATCAGCATGAATCAGAATCTGAATAAGGGCAACATCGTCAGGAGCCCTGTTGAAGCTCTACATCAATAATATGTTTTCTCTTCTTTGGCATGAAAACAACATTACTTTTTAGTTTCCTTGATAGTTTTATCTTTTCTTTTATGCAATCACATCATTTTTTCAGTTTTGCCATTTAATTCTGACTTACTATTGCATCACAAACCTTCTGGTATAGATTTTTCTTTATTCTTTTATGTTTTTGATCCGAGTTTACCTTGCTTGCCAGTATATTCAAGGAGATGGCTCATCTCCCTTTAAAGGACTACCCCAACAGAATCCAATGTCTAGCTCAACTTCTGATAGTAGGGGAAATTTCATCAGATCTATGCCCGAAAATTTCCAGAAGCTCACAGACCCATTTTATCTAAATGCTGATGGGAAGGAAAAAGAACCTCTGGACAAAGTCTATCAAAAACTGAATAACAATACACAAATGGGGTTCTTGCAGAAGGATAAGTCTGAGAACAGTATAACTACAGTGGGGACAGGAAATTGCCCTCCAGGTAAAAAACAGCCACAGTTAAATGGTATCCAGATAGATGATGGCTTGAAGAAAGTCGATAGCTTCTCCAGATGGATGGCAAAAGAACTTGGGGAGGTTGAAGAACTGCATATGCAGTCAAACAGTGGATATTCATGGAGTGAGATACAGACAGAAGATGTGGTTGAAAATTCTTGTATACCCACTCAACTGCAATTGGATGCAGACACATTGAATTTTTCACTCTCCCAAGACCAACTCTTTAGTATCACTGATTTTACGCCAAATTGGGCTTACTCAAACTTAGGAACCAAGGTACTGACTAATATTGTTATTCTATCTTATTTTAGCAAATTAATTACAGAAAAATTATTGGGGCCCTGGCATTGTTGTCTGTCAGTTTGTCTAAGATGATTCAGTCCATCTTAGAATAAAGCAATTTTTTTTTAATTTTTAATCCTCTCTCATGGTGGTAGTGGGAGTGGGCAGGAAGCTAAAAGAAGCATGAAAGTTAAAAGGAGGTGAAGGGGAAGTTGGGATAAGGATGATACCTAGAAATGATTGTACTAGCTTCCTTTTGTGATGTTATTATTAATTGAAGTTGTGCATTGCTGAAGAAGGATTAATTTTGTGTTTTCTTGTTATTGATTCCCTGTTTACAATTTAACAGGTTATAATTTCTGGAAAATATCTCAAGCCTGATGAAGAATTCGTGAGATGTAGATGGTCATGTATGTTTGGAGAAGTAGAGGTTGCAGCTGTGGTGTTAGGTGAGGGGGTTCTCTGTTGTGATGCTCCACCACATAGGTCAGGGCTGGTCCCTTTTTATGTAACTTGTTCAAATCGGTTGGCGTGCAGTGAAGTGCGAGAATTTGAATATCGAGCTGGACCACAGGACATTGATTTTACAGATGTTCCTGGAGGTGATATGACTTTAATGCATAAATATAAACGGCTTGAGAGGTTATTATCTACTGGACCTGTTGGTAATACCTACACTTCCTTTGAAAATGCTACAGAGAGAAATGACATGGTAAAAAAAATCACATCTTTGATGGAGGAGGATGATAACATGAGAGCAAAGCTTGCCCCTGTAAAAGACATCTCCTTAACCAGGCCAATAGAAGAGCAAAATGTTGAGAAGTCATTGAAAGAGAGATTTTATGAATGGCTTCTCCAGGAAGTGACAGAAGATGGCAAAGGACCAAGTGTTATAGATGATGAGGGTCAGGGCGTGTTGCATTTAGCAGCTGCTCTTGGTTTCAATTGGGCTTTAAAGCCAATCGTTGTGTCAGGAGTGAGTGTAGATTTCCGTGATGTTAATGGATGGACTGCACTTCACTGGGCTGCATTTTATGGCAGGTAAGAGCCTGAAAACTTTTCTGCTACTCAAGAAAGGAGAGTCGAGCATCTTGTGCTCTTGTTTCTTATATTTGCATTTCCGTGTTTAACAACATTTAGCGCCAATCTGCTAATCGAGAGAAACTGGGTTTCGGGTTGAATGTCTAAACATGTTACTGACTGCTTTTTTCTACAGGGAGGACACAGTTGTTACCCTTGTTTCACTTGGTGCAAACTGTGGAGCGGTAACAGATCCGTCTGCTGAATATCCTGATGGCAAAACCCCTGCTGATCTTGCTTCTGCCAATGGGCACAAGGGGATATCTGGATTTGTTGCTGAGGGTTCATTGACTTCACACCTTTCTTTGTTGACCGTGAAGGAAACTGAGGAGAATAATAAAACCATTGAGAATTCTGGAGCAAAGGCTATACAAACGGTTTCAGAACGTGTAGCATCTCCAATCTCTGAGGAGGATGTGCCAGACTCACTTTCACTGAAGGATTCACTAGCTGCTGTCTGTAATGCCACCCAGGCACATGCACGTATTCATCAGATATTTAGGATTCAGTCATTTCAGAGGAAGCAGTTAATTGATCAAGTTGATGACTCGTCTTCAGAGGAGCATGCTCTTGCAATTTTGGCTGGCAAAAAATCTAGGTTGGGACAGAAGGATGCAAATGCTCATGCTGCGGCTATAAGCATTCAGAAAAAGTATCGTGGTTGGAAGAAGCGAAAGGAATTTTTAATTATCCGGGAAAGAATAGTTAAAATCCAGGTGGGTATGCACTTTCCATTTCTCAAGTGCATCCTTTATTTTTCGGGATGTTTGAACATTTTTCATTTTCTTGCAATCTGATGAGTTTCTGTTTGTTGTTCATACCTGACAACCCGATAATATTCTGTTTAGTTCTTTCTGTTGCCATCTACTCGTGTTTTGATCATGGAACTATATTGTTCCATCAAGTAATAATACTATGAAATTTAGCGATGCTTCTTGTTTACTATAGATTTTTATGAGGATTTTGGACCTACTCATAGTTTCAAGTTCAGCCACTACCTCTCTTTTTTGATTAATGTTTGTGTTGTATGTATATTGTGTTAATATGGTTAAATTTTAGAAGTACATTCTTTTTTTTCGCCTTCTAATCTTATGATACTGTCTATGTTGTAAAGGCTCATGTAAGGGGACACCAGGCAAGGAAAAAATACAAACCAATAATCTGGTCAGTGGGAATTCTGGAGAAGGTAATTTTGCGCTGGAGAAGGAAAGGGAGTGGTCTTCGGGGATTTCGTCCTGATGCTGTTGCTAAAGCTCCAAGTGAAGAAGATGTGCCTCCAAGCGAAGATGATTATGATTTTCTTAAGGAAGGAAGAAAGCAGGCTGAAGAAAGGATGCAAAAGGCTCTTACTAGGGTAAAGTCCATGGCTCAGTACCCTGAGGCACGAGCTCAGTACCGTAGGCTGCTAACTGTTGCTGAAGGCCTCCGTGAATCCAAGGTACATAAATTTGTTTGTTGGGATCAATATATTTGTGCAAAAATTTTCAAGCTTGAAAAGTGAACAAGAGTTTTTGAGCTCGAATTATCTTGTCTCCTTATCTCTGTGAATTTTCATTATTTGTTATTCCCCGACAGCAGATACTTCCAAACTTCTGTCCAATTGAAGAAAAAATGTTTATTGCCTGTTTTTCCTTCGATTATCATTTTTTAATTCTTTCCATGAATCCATTACTGGCATCGTTATGTTAGTGGGTTTGTTGTTTCTCACATTCTTTTTCCATCTTCTGCAGGATGCTACTGATATGGTTTCAGGGGATTCTGACCACATGAATTACCCTGAAGAGGATCTATTTGATGTTGAAAATTTGTTGGATGATGACACCTTTATGTCCATAGCATTTGAATGACAAGTCTCTATATTGACCTCTGATTACTCTTTCTTATTTTTGCTTATTAACATCTGGAGGAATGAGATTGAATGGGTATGTAAATATGTAGTGTATAAAACAGAAGCTTTGCATGAGTTTAAATATTTGCTTTGTAAGTGATTTTCTTAGTCGTTGAGAATGTTGTATTGATTTGAATTGAATGGAGAAGAAGAGTAACATAGACACGAGAAAAAGGGAATTTATTGACCCTTTTGATGCTCTTCGGAGAGACCATTGAAGTTCAGACAAGTTATTATTAAACAATTCGAAACAAAACACGAAAAAATGGAGAAATTCTACTTAAATTTTGCATTTCTTAACTTTTGTAGTCATCAAAGGATGGAACAGCATTGAGAACTTTCTTGGTTGGGTTCTTCTGGGTAACCTCGACTTGGGTGGATTGAAATTTTGAAGAATTTCTTGGGGTCTCCGAATTCAGAGGTAAAGGAAGGTCATCAACGAAGCAGTCTGCGGAGATGGGTGATCTGAACGGCGACGTTGTCGATGAATTCTTCTTGGAACCTGTCCCTTTCTCCGATTGAGGTAGAGGAAAAGGAAGTTCACAAATAAAGTAATCCGCTGGAATGCCTCTGCCGCTGCCCGATGATCCAGAAAACGACATTGTCAAAGTGGGATGAGACTATCTTTGAAGAGATGGAAATTAGTAGTGCTTCGAGATGAATGAATGATATGATGGTTGAAGGGATACGACATGTACTGTACAAGGAATTATTATAGTTCTGCGGAATTACCATAATTCCAATTCCAACCTGGTTTAGGATTCTTTCCGCTATAGGATTTCCAATTATTTTTGTTGATCAAATCAACATTTACCAATAGTCGATCCTTGATCTAATTCTATTATTATTATTATTATTTTAAAGTCAATATTTAATTTGCATGCTGGTCATAATAATAAAGTAGATTAATGAGGATAGAAAAAAAAGTTTAAATTTATTTTTTGTATTAAAATGTGTAAGCAATAACTAATTTAAGACAAGAATTTTCTTTTTAAGTGACAACTAATTTAAAAGAAAAATATATTATATAACTATTATTATACTCTCCCAACTTAAATTAAATATTTTTATTTTTATTTTTAAATGTCAAAATTGATCAACCACAATTTTAAACCTAACATAACTCTTATTAGATGTGTTACAGGTGCCCTACTTTATTTGAGACAATTACATTTCATGAACTTATTATCCCAATTCAAGTCTTCAACTATATTAACCAAAAATTTATTTGATAATTTAAGTAAAATTTATCCCCTCAGGAACATTGGACTAGAGAGTCAAGAACATTTCAGTGGATGGAATCAAGATGCTACTTAATATGGATGGCAGCTGCAGATTTCAAAAATAAAAATATAAAAAATTGTTAAAAAAAAGTAAAATATACTACTTTTTATATAAAATCAGAAGACAGTTAAAAAGGAATGCCCGGAGTAATTATTATAAAAAAAATAAGAGTTTATATAGCTCGAATTAAAACTTCTTGTTTCATGATTTACACTTCTTTTTATTGCAGAAATATGTCACTGTGCAGTATACATCACACATCAACTCTACAAGAAAGAGTCTTAAGTCTTTGTTGGTGTTAATTGGGCGTCATAGGCACAACCAGAGTTCAAACATATGGATGATGACCTGAAGGAAGGAAACAGCAGTTCCTGCAAAATGGGGAAAATGTTAAAAATTGTAATTAGATACCTTTTCATGAGCTCTTTTCACTTGTTGAAAGGCACTCATAGAAGAGGATATATCCATGATCAGTATTGCTGGAGTACTCTTGAGCAGATCCAAAGAAAGTCTGGACAGCAGATTCATCGATAATCTCAACATTCTCATCATCAAAGAACAACCAATGGTTGTGGCTCTTTACAAGACTAACATAATGCCCATGGTTGGGACCGCTCCCAACGTGTACGACTACAGCAAATAGAGAGTACTCGGGGTCTGCATTTTCGATGGTGTTGTTCAGTTTCAGCTCCAGAGGGAAGACAACGCGATAAGACAACTTCTTGTACCGACCCTGTTGTTCCATGTACTTGAAACGCTTCAGATGCATAACGAGAATTTGAGGGGGTTTCTTGATCTTCATTCTCTTTTGTGCTTCTTGCAGACTGCATAGGGATATGGTGAGAAAATTTTATTTATATTTCAATGGCTTAATCAATAAAGAGCAGCCTGAAGAGGCACATACCTACAGCACTTGTCACAGAAAAATTTATCTTCAGCATTCAAGGTCTCTGTGGAACTGAAGTTTTTGAGGCAGCTAGTTATTGAACTATTCTGTTCAATATCTAGACTCAAGTCCAAGAATGTCTCATCCCTTGCTGTAACTGTCTCACACCTTAGACACCTTGTCTCATTGGTAAGTATGCCCTTTGTTTGTACATGCATCAAGAATAAAGAGCAAACCAGCAGATTAGCTTTGTGGCATTCACAAGAGAGTCAGAAATTAAAGTCCACAAAAAAGATATAGAAGAAACACTACATTTGGCACTTCTATATATGCAATAAACAAATAGCAAATAGCTACAGAGATGCAGTCATAAACTCTGGCAATTAAGAATGACCTGGATGTTGTCTTCCTTCAACTTAGAAATGGGAAGACAAAAGACCTTGAAAAATACCTTGGAAACATAAAATCCAGTAACAGCTAGAATAATGTGGGATGGAAATCATACAAAACGATTCAGTTACTTAAATCAGATGTAAATTGCCAATATGGCAAAACAAAATTTGAATTTTCATGTGAAGAATTGGGAAAATACCTGAAAATTCCTGTGCACCCAGGTAACTAGTGGCTCCTTTGTGGCATTTTCCATGGTACCATTCTGGCTGACTGCTTTCATCTCCTGGGAAGGTGGGCATCTAGCTACTCGGGACTCTTTCTCCAGTATATCGACAAGTTCATTCAGCAAAAAGTTTAAAAATTCATGGGCATCCTACAAAAGTAAAGTATTATAGCATTAACATTAAAGCTTGAAAAAACAATCTCAAATAGGAAAAGAGTTGAGAACCATCCAAAGGAAGCAAAATGGGAATTTTGGGACAATTTGTAATCCTTCATAGGATGTAATATTCAGTTAAATAACCTTCAATTATGTATCATTCTCACATCTAAAAGTACAAGGAGCTCACTTTCTTAAAGTTTATTACTGTGATACATGACAGCAATGTATAAGTCTATTGAATCACAGAGAACAATCATTTGTGGGCATACTTAGTCAATGAGAGACATAAAACAAATTTAAATGCCAGAGGAAAATCTTATCTTTGGTTATCAGCAACAGAGAAAGGGAAGGGAATACCATAACCAATGTAGGGGCAAAAACTTGATGATTAGAGACATTAAAATAAAACAGTATTATGATAGGCAACCATGAAATAAAAAATGTCGGACAGCATGTGGAAGCGCAAGTAACATGTGAAGGTTGCTATGTGTCAAAACTTCCTCAACGTTCAGGAACAAGATTCAACACAGAAGGTAACATTAGAACCCTTGATGGAATTCTTCTAGAGCCAATTTGCATTTTCAATATGACTGTAATTTTTTTTTTTCCAAAAAAAAAATTTGAAATATATATACACACACGCACACACTACAGATATATATTCATATTCATGCATCCAGAGATGACAGTCGAATTTTCTCAATTGGGTTACAACCCTCTGTCCCTGATGCAGTACAAAAGCTGGTAGATGTGGGGGACTAGTCTATTCTACCAAGGCAAGTATGAAGAAGCACATGAAGTAGAAAATATACCTGATGCATGTACCCACGAAACACTTCATTTTGTTTCCTCACTCTTTGCACAAAGCGTCTCGGAGCAATGACCCCGGTTTTCTTCTTTTGTGAACTTATCTGCACAATCCAGTTTAAAATGGAAGTAAGACCAAAAGGCCCAACAGAAAAAAGAAGCAAATAAGATTGTCTAATGCTTATTGATTACATTAAACCAATACATGGAAAAACTTGATAAGTTAAGTGTGATCTCTACTGCATCTTGAAGCCTTGAAATCTTAGCACTCACAAGGTAGTAGGTTTATAAATTTATTGTCTAATACTTATTGATTACATTAAACCAATACATGGAAAAACTTGAAAAGTAAGTGTGATCTCTACTGCATCTTGAAGCCTTGAAATCTTAGCACTCACAAGGTAATAGGTTTAGAAATTTAACAATAACAGAGTAGCTTCTACTCGTCAAGAAATATATTGAGAATGCTGATGAATTACTCATAGCTATTCCTGGACATGAAAATATCATGTCTTTTAATAGAAATCCATGTTTGGATAAAATTAAGTAATTAGAGAACAGTCAAATTTTGACGTTCCATAAAAACATTAACGTAAAGCAGAATCCAACAGAAATAAACTATTACAAAAAGAACAGGAAGCCAAGGAAAATTCAGGCTTGATATATAAAGCAATTCATATCTCATCTTCTGTTAAATATACTGAACCTGGGAGAACAATTCTGCCAAACACGTCAGGAGGTTCTCTTCTGCTTCCCCTAGACTTTTGTTATTCACATAATAATCTAGCAGTTGCTCCCGAAATGGGACACAGAAGTATAGCGCCTGTTTCAAACCGGAGACAATAAAACAAAGACAAATAAGAGAATTTGCAAATCCAAAATCTGATCTTTGTGCCAATTTCGTTAAATACATAGTCACTAGCGCACTCCGTTACTTCCAACGCAAATCAAGCAAGCAAAACAAACCATCCGAAACCAACCTAAATCAAACAAAAGCCAATTGTTTCCCCCATCAAGACCCAAAAGCAAATTAAACATTAAAAACAAGCAAGAGAAATGAATCAGAAGATCAGAGAAAACCAGCCCCAAAAGAATGAAAAAGATAAAGACAAAATCTTGAGAAATGAAACCTGCAAAACACTGTTACAATAACAAGTGTTGCCGAAATTCTCGAGGCCAAAATAGCGTTCGCCTTCCGGAAACTGGTCTCCTAGGGCCTTCTCGAGCTTGGAACCCGTCGCACCCATTACTTGGAAACCATCAACCAAATACCAAAATTCCTCTATTCTTCCGCCTCCCCAACCAATATCAAATACTAATCTTATCTCTTAGAACCAACTCGATTAAAATTCAGTCCCCCAGCTATTTTTTCTTCAATTTATGAAGAGGGTTTTAGGCCGATTAAATCAAATTCGATAAAGAAACAAAAATAATTGTTGTTAAGAAGATTTTGGAAGATTTTAGAAAGTTTTTGTGCTATCGTGAGAGCTCTTTGCTTCTCGACCGTCACAGACTCACAGCCTTGTGAACTCATATGGCCTTTTTTGGTTGTTCAAAGCTGATACCTTTCTGCTACTCCTTAAAGCTGCGTTTGGATTAATTTTTTTATGAAAAGAAGGAAACAAAAGAAATTAATAAAATTCATATATGTTTCTGATTGGCATTCCCATGTGTGTACTTATAATCAGTCCAAATAATTTTTTTCAAAAAAAATTCAAGAGTTGTATCATATTATACGAGAATCACAACAATTATTAAGTTATATTTTAATATGAGCTACAAAGTCAATATTTAAAATTTTCAAGATATGAAGTCTAACTAGCCTTTTAGGATCCGATCTATTAATATAGATATAGTTTATTATGATTTTGAATATTATACTAAAGAGTCAATTTATCATAGATGTGCTTTATATTTCTAAGTTTATATTTTGTAAATATCATTCATATTAAGATATATAAACAAACATAAAACTAAAAAAAATAAAAAAGAACCACAACGTGATAATTCAATATAAAGTATAAAGTTCATATATCTAACGTATGGATCAAAATTCATATAAAAATTTGTCACTTTTATAAACTTTTAGTCCCCAAATTAAGAAGCCTAGCTTAAAAGTCTTTTAACTTCATTGGGCTCGCTAATCTGCTTCGACTAAATCCAAACACGGTCTAAACGAAGTCCTAAAAGACTTAACTTTGACTTTGGCATGCAGCAATCAAAAGAATTTTTGACGTATCTCATGAAGGACGCATTTACATTGGCGTTCTACCGTTTGCACTCGCCATTGTCCAAGTTCACCCTGTAGTTACCTCTCAATTGTTGTCGGGTAAGATATTAATTTTAAATTAAAATATATTTATTTTTTAAAAGTACGAACTTTGTATAATCAAAATAAAATTGTTTAAATTTATGTTTTTCTGAAAAAAAAAATAATGTATATTCCTTCATTTAAAATTAAATGTTTCATTTTAACTTACACATATTAAAAAAAATGCTTGATTTAATTAATTTTAACATTATAATGACAATTTTCTTAATAAAAGTTTAATTAAATGAGACATTTAATTTCGAATAATTTAAAATAAAAATTGATACATTTAATTTCGGATAAAGAAAATATTAAAATACATGTTTTTTCAAATTAGGAATTTATTAATAGAAGTTAACAGAAAAAAGAAAAAGATTTGCAATTGAGAAGTGGCATAGCGCTCTGTGAGAGAGACGACTAAGCAAACACATTTATTTTCTCTATTTTTTTCATTCTTTTGATATGGTCTCAATATTTGAAAATGCTCCCCTTCTTCTTTTTTTCTTGATAGTATTCAGATCAAGTTCATGGACGAACCTCAATTATACCATTAGTATAACTATAAGTGTTACACAAAACTTCACCTCTCAATCATTCATCCACACCATTGATGCTCATTTTTCTTCACACCACTTTCTCTATTTTTAATTTGTTGAAAGAGTACAAAAGAAAATTAAAATGTAAATTATATATATGTATATATAAAATTGACAAATGGTTCAACATTTTGAATCGGTCCAAATAGTCTCTGCCATTTATAGTCTAGAAAAGTTCAAGATTTATTATTACTGCATAAATCAATTCTAATAGTTTCTCAGACATATACCAAATCCAGTATGTAATGCAATGCACTCTCTGTTTATCCATGCATTCATCTGATAAACTGCTGCTGTTCCCAGGAAGGAGGAGCAGACCAGATGAAAGAGAACAAAAATCAATGAGATATGAAGAGTAATAAGCATACTTCTTGTGATGATGACGGAAATATATGATTTACAAGAGGGTATTATTCTGCAGGAGATATGAAATCTGACCCATTTCCAAGAAGTTGAAGCCTGGATGGCAGCTGGGATTTCCCATTCCCAAACATTAGTTGATAGACTGGTACCGGTCGGATATCCGTCTCGGGGGCAACCTCCTCAGGATTAAAAGCACCAAACTAGTAGGCAGAATCTCCACAATCTGAAACAACCGCATAACAAGTGAAATGAAGACTTTAGGATACGGATTCTCTCGGATTTTTGTGTCTTTGAGATATTGTTTCTCGAAAGCTCCTAAAATGATCAAAGTATTTGTGTTGTGTCCATAGCTTATGCGTTCAGAAAAGGGGAGGCAGAGATAATGCATATATGTAACTTGTAAGCAAGTTTTCTCAATGAAAGGTGTCAATATGATATGCCAAAGGTGGTTCATCTTGAGAAAGAGCTCTCTTTCTGAAAAAGTTAAGTTCATTCCATGGAAAATCTTGATTCTTGAATTAACTGTGTTGTTATATTTGCATTTTATTATGGCCAAAACACAACGGATTAACATCAGAGATCATATGTAATTCCTTGAATCATAAAAGAGTAAGTACCATGTAGTAGAAAAGAATTAGGACTGGATGGTTCAGGGTAGCAAGATCAGCATCCTTATCAAAGGCTGAAAGGGCATCCTGCAACAGGGAACAAATGAATGTACTTCCAAGCTCATTTAGGTCCATTCTATATAAACTATAGTTTACTTTTCAGTGAAAACTCACCATAAAGCATCTAATCAAGAAACAAGTGCAGCAAATTGCCGTTACATATCCAACCTGCCAAAGCCCAATATCAAGCATTACAAATATGTTACTGAAATTCGGATATATATGGCAAAATTTGATGTGAAAACAATGTCAGTTGAAGCACTGTTTTAACCAATTGTTTCCTATTCCCTGATCCGCTATGCTTTCAAAATTTTGTCTTCAGTTAGCATATGAAACACAGGAAATGCAGTAGTTGTGAAAGGTTAACTGCAGAAAACGCCACAAACATACCAGAAAGAGGGCAGAGAAGGTCTACAGGGTATTGATCATTTTATTGGAAAATATGAACTTATTAAGTAAACAAAAGAAATAAAGAATCCGCCTTTGAACAAGGTAAAAAGTTACAAGGGTACAGACCTCCTGCAATTTCTTTTGACGACTCTTGGATTCAATGGGGAAGCGTTGCAACATGACAAACAACCTAAAAGAAGACATCAAGTAAATCCATGGAAGTATTATCCTTTTCGCATAATGGAGTGCATACTGAACCGTATGTTGTCAGATAAGAGCAGCAGGTACCTTCCACCATATACCAAAAATCCCAAAGCAGCACAAAATGAAATCACTGCAGAGAATCAAGACATTGCAACTTAGATGATCATCCAGCAAAATTATTAATCTGACATTCCAACATATTTTTAATCAAATCTTGCTTACTGTTGAAATAAAATGCAACAGAATAGCTACCTGAGAAGAAGAGTCTGGAAACTTCAACTGCAGCAGGATTCTGGCTTACTCTTATATAGACCCACATAATAACCTTCCAAGAATGATTATTGAAAACGTTTATTAGGAACGTTAAAAATCAGTTGTTCACTTACATGCAATGTTCAGGATTAAAAAGGTTGCTAAATGTTTTGATTTTACCTGTATAAGATAGATAATTGCATTGATTATGTAGTACGTAGGACGAAGCTTTTCAGCAGGAAGACTTCTTGCCTGAAGGAGATAAAATCAATCAACCATTGTCAACTTACATGATAAAAATCATTATCAGCTAAAAAAATCTCCGACAATCAGTAGGAATATACCTGATGGTATATCTCTGCCCAAAACAGAACAAGTAATGTATACGTTGAGAAAAACAGAAGACCAGGGAGATCCAAAAGCATCAATTCAAGAGCCTGTTTCAGTATATATTGCTTCCTTCATAATGAAAATGTCTGTTTCTCCAAATCCAAATGAAAAGAAGAAGACCATACCTTGGGTCTTATGTGAAATACCCTATTATGGAATCCAAATATGAGGGCTCTCACTGTGAGAAGTGTAACATGTTTTCAGAATATCTTGACAGTTTTGGTAAGAACTTGTTCTAAAAGAAATGTCAGAAATCAAAGGCAAACCTTACATCCGGTCACAACAAAATTCATCAAGTGAAAAACCTTTTGGGTGGTCCATCCATATTCAGGTACTCTAAGTTGAATGCGGATGAGTTGAACCTGGAAACAGGAATCAATTTCTTGATTTATAGAAACAAATAAAGGTAGGAGAGAAACTTAGAGAGAATCGCAGATGCAAATCTTGAATTGGACCACTCTATAGATGAAAACTGGGAGAAAGACAAGAGAGCTATTTGATCATATGAATAACTAGAAAATGAGTTACCAAAGCAACAAAAGACACCACGAAGTAGAGCGCACAGAGAGTGTTAAAACTTCCATGCTGCCATTTTTCTGACTCCTCAATATCAGTCCACCAATCAAAGAGGAGGCCACTTTCTGCCAGTCCCCCATAATTCTGAGCTCGTCCAAACTCGAATCTCTCTGGTAACATCATTGAAACCATGAATGTATCCCAGAAAAAAGCAAAGAAAATAATAATAATAATAATAATAATAATAATAAAGGCAAAAGATTTTAAAGATTCAGTTCAGAAAAGCACAAGTGTGAGGACAAGTGGAAGCAAAGTGGAGAGTACATGTGGGGAAGTAAAGGCTATGCACGTTAATCATGATATAACAAATTAACAATGCTGACTTGACCTCCTTTTTCCCCAGATATTCGTTCATTTTGCAATTGCCGGTACAAGGAAAAGACCAGGCTCCCTTTTTTCTCCATTGTATGTCCATCCATACTTGGAATATTTCCGTAATTAACTGGTTTCATCACACGAGTAAAGTAGAATTCAATCATCATATTGATAAAATTGACGACCAAGCACAGAAATCGCCTTCCTAGTTGTACCACGAAATGTAAGTCAGACTATTTGGAGAAAATAGATAAGTGCTTTGGACAGCCCTCTTTTCCTATTGGTGGGTGCCATTAGTCCCCTGCAAATGAATTTACCTAACTCAGGAGCCACCTTAATTCTTTGTATTTATTGAGAATGACCATAATGTTTTTCATATGAAAAACAAACACAAACACCGCCAACCAGAAATTCACAGGAAGCCTTGGTGTAGATTGAAGATGGATAGGTGCAATTAAAAGAGAGAATGGCATTTAACTCATTTTGGATCAATAACATCGCCGAGCACAGAATTGCCGGGGAAAATACTCTCCGGGTGGTAAAATTTGAAGGTTGGGCACGGTACAAGATCTAGGTTTGGTTGGAATTCATATCAGGATTTCTGAAGTAATGCCATTTTGAAATAGGGATTCAACGAACCCATCTCCACAAAAAACCGAGGGACCAAGAGAGGAGAAAGAAGGGAGAAGGTGGTAATACCAACTGCAGCTACAACTCCCAGGGGAAAAGTTTCTGGAATTTTTGAAATATCAAAACAGATTTAAGAATTTGAAAGTAATTTTGAAACACACATTTTAAATACCTTTTTCTCTACTTGAGTACTTTCTATTACTATTAATATTCTCTCTTGAATATCCTTATTTCTATTATGAGTTATACGGGGAAATGAAAGTTTAATTTCTTAAATCACTTAAAATTTTTTAAGGAATTAAAATTGATATATTTCAAATGAATTGAATCAACTATTTTTCTTAAAAATTCTACGCAAATTATAATAGTACATTCAATTTCGAGTGATAGAGTATTTTTTATTTCCATCCAATCTCTTTTTCAATTTCTATGATCGTTATAATAAGTTTTCACATTTTTTATTTTTCATTATACATAAATACACCACTCAATTATTATTATTATTAAAATGACAATTTAATTGTATATTCCTTTCATCTCTAAACATAAGTCATTATAACTAATATTTTTTATCATTAATTATAAGTCATTATTATTAATTAATTAAATATTTTAATGAATCCAAGGGGGTGTGAACGATTGAGTCAGAGGTAAAGTTCGCATTACGTAGGTCGTGGGTTTAAGTAGGTCTTATTGCATATTCTAAACTCGGTGAATTTGTAAATACTAGCTATATAATCAATTTTTATGCATTAACCTGGTTCAGATAAGGCTTAAAAAAAAAAGAAAAAGAAAAAAATTAGGTATTTGAAGATGCGGGCTACCGTTAAAAGAAAAGAAATTAGGTATTTAAAAATATTTTTTTCTATGTAATCCTTACATGGTATTTAGATTTTTTTTTTAAAAAAAAAAGGTGATTAGAATATATTTTAAAAGAAAAAAAACACTTTAATTTTTATAAAATAATTTAAGATGATTTATATTTAATGACAAAGAATACTGATTATATATTTAACCTTTAAAATATGAAAATCGAAGCTCAAAAATATCCATGATCTTTGACCGTTGAGGGGACTTATTCATCATGCCCATTAATTACAAATTAACAAAAAAGTGAAAAGCCATCTTTTGCATTGCTAATCCTAATTGGTACTATGCTATTTAATCATGGAGTTGACTACCATTAATTTATTACCCTAATTGGACCACAAAAACAGTGAAAGTAGAATCATGGTTTTGGTGAAGCCGGCAGGGCTGCTTCAAAGGACCATTTGATGCATCAGCCCAATGTGTCCAATCCATCATTAGTTACGTGGTTGGATTTGATAAAAAAAAAAAAGTCTATTATGCCCTTTTGTGACGTATATCAATTTTATGATTTATACCAAGTTAAATAAATAAATGTAAAATAAAAAAAATGCAAAAGGTGAATATTCTTTGCATAATTTTTTATCCTATAATTCAATTTGAACCACAAAGTCCATGTCTTTGCTTCTGAATCTGGTTCATAAAAAAAAAAATTCCTAAAAAAAACAATTTTTTCATAAAGTCTTAGTGAAATTACCAAAATGAATTAAGGTTTTGATGGGTTAAGGTTGAGTTGTTTTTTAATCACTTTTTTATTTTTTTTTTAAGAGCTTTGGACAAATTATTAATATTTTTAGTTTTGTATGAGTTTTATTTATTTCATAAAAATGTGTGAATTTTTAAGATTAAAAGTTAACAAATGAAAAAAAAAAATACCTATTAAAGAAATTAAAGTCAAGTCATTTTCTTTAAATTGTTTTATATATTATTTTTGTATTATGTTAAAACTTGCATTTTATGTTATAATAGGATTACGTTCCTTGCCAATAACTCCCGCATCCAATCCATAAATAACAGAACATGTATGTTATGTAAATAACAAAGCGTGCACCATATAAGTATACATGTTATCAATTATATTATTATAGATATAAAGGGTAGAATTTTAAATTTTGAATCAATGTATTATTTTATTTTTTATATTCTTTTTTTATGAATTTGATTATATGTATCTTTTTTTATTTATTTTTGTGATATTTTCCTGGTTTAAAAATACATATTAATAAAAAAATTTCCTCAACCTTTTGTTTAAGAATCAATGCTAGGAAGAAAAGAGGGTGGAAATAAACTTATGCTTCTTTTGGTATGAAAACATACTCACATAATGAAGATATGAAAGGATTTTATTTCTCTTTTACATTATAGTTTCTGTTCCCACCATCCTTGATTGACGACTAAGCCAATACTTCTATAGAAATAATATTAATCACTTAAAAAAAAGGGTTTTAAATTTTACTTAATTTTTAGTATATTGTACTTCAACGTCCATTCATATTTGAGTATCTTATTTTTTATTTTTTATTACAAATGAGGTTCAAGTCAGTCTCACACACGCATCTAGATTATATCTAGCTACAAACTCATCAAACTTAGAATATGTAGTAAGAGCGAGTTGAACTCTTGAGCATCTTATTTTAACTTTTTTTAAAAAAATATAAAATATATTTGACTTTCATTAAAGGTACCAATTTATTCTCGCAATCAACTAATTAGTTGTGAACTTTTCATACAAATAGATTTAAATTTTAAAATTAAGAATGAGATTTTATATAAAAAACTTTATATATTTTATGAGATGAGATATTCATTTTCAGATAATATTCAAATATAAAAGTACTAAGTATTTCTTTTAGTTGATGTAGAGATGTCTCTTCGTCTCCTTGTCCCCTTCCCCTACCTAAAGGAAAGGTTCCTGTCAAAGGACATATGAGGCTGTTGGAGGGTTTCCTCACTTGAATAATATTAAATGTTATGACTTGGTCATCCAATATCCAATCAATACTTAAGTGGAAGTCTGAACATGGGAATGAATAACACTGTACTCCTAGTGCTGTTTTTTTTGAGGAATAAAAAAAAAAATTCTCATAGTAGGAGTTAGTATGGTAACTTATATTTCATTATACAAATATAACTATATATAAAAAAAATGTAATGGACCAAGACCTGCACAATTAAGTTTTCTTTCTTTTTTAATAATGATTAGATGAATTCGAATATAATCTAATATACATTTATACGTTATTTTTTGTTATATTAATAAAAATTTACCACACAAAAATTTATTAATCTTAATTGATGTAACAATGACTCAAATGTAAATTAGCAAGTCGGGATCTTGATTACATTCTTTAATTGAGGGACGGAAGTCTTGAATTTAAACTATGTATTCCATTATTCTCCATCTAGATTCAATCAATTCCTGCTTTATTCTTGGTCAGATTACAAGAAGTTGATCATTCATAGTCAACCAATGAATTCCCATCACCCATGGATAAAGCATAGGCAAAAGAAAGGAAGGAATGTGTTTGGAGAGAGGAAAGAAGTAAAGGGCCCTATTAGGGGGCTTGGGAAATTCTCAAACTAATGAAAGGAAAACGAAGCAAAAATATAAGCTGTAAACATGTAAAAGTAGTGGTAGTGAGAATCGATAAAACAGTTAAAAAAGGGCAGGGGATCGGGTTGACCAGAAGGAGGTCCTCAAGAGATGACCAAATCAGTGGTTTGATTGAAACTTTTGAAGAAGTTGGAGAAGAAAACTGAAACCAGCTGTATTATTATCAAAATCAAAGAAAACAGGAGGTCTGACTGGCTGTAACATTTATACATTTGCCTTCTTTACAACACAATACAAACAAAATTAAAGAAAGGAAACAATACAGACAACAAAGTCAATAAGGGGAGGCAAGGCCTCGGTCTTTTGGCAGCAAAATTCTAGCTTCCACAGCGAATCCAAGACCCCCCTTTCTCAGCAGCAAAAACCCATTTCACTGTCACAAAGTCCGTAAAAATTCCCATATCTTCCAATCCATTCTTGGGTTTCTCACAGGCCAAGGATTACATGTTTTTGCTTTGCCTTCTATAGATATCTATTGTAGTCAGCGGGTTGGTGAAGTCATACACGGATACAAGATCTTTCTTGAGTTCACTTGAAAGATTTATAGGTTGGTAGATCGGTAAGTTAAGTTTTTGTTACAGACATGATGTGATTTTGATTTATTTCCTTGATCGTTGAAAAAAGATTGATTCTTGATTGTATTTGTACTGCTTTGTAGTTGTCTTCCTTGCTGATGATCAAAGATTTCTGTCTTTGCATGACAGGTTGTGAATTTTAGGGTTTTATTAGTTGAAGGTAGATGTTGTGTAGTGGAGGAGGCTTAGGTAGGGCTTAATTTTATGGATAGCTTGTGCTGCTTCAGCTCCCAGGTGAGTTTCCTTAATCTTCATATGTTTATCCCAGGCTGTTATTTGAATGGTTCTATCTATCTAATTCAAATTCTGGTGATCCAAAAATTTTTTTTTGCAATACCTGTAATCTACTTGCTCAATTTTCATTAGAGACCTGATACTTTAAGTTTGATGGTGTCGGTGAACTTCAGTTGGTTATCTGGTGTCTGAAAGACACTTGCAGTTTCTTTTTGCCATGTGCCTTAGGTTAAGGTAGAAGAAGTATTCAATCTCCAGAAAGGATTAAGGAAAGGGCTTTGCTTGTCAACTGAAGCTCTAGCTTATGATCTTTGTTATGGTAGTTCCTCTTTGTATTAAGATGATGGTTGTTCAATGAAAATGATGAGCATTATCCTCTTGGAGGCTGTTCTGCTACTGCTTCACTTCCAGCAGGACTATATTTCAGTTTGATATATATTAATATTATGAAAGAGCAGCATTTGTGATAATTAATACCGGTTTCCCATCACAATCTCCGAATTTCAAATAAGTCAAAAACACAGAAACAGTTCTCAAGAACTAAAATCAACCAGAAGGGCAATTCCAATGTAAATTCAGCTGCAACATTCACTCTCAGTGGGAGGAAATCCAGATACAGAGACAACATTGGGGTTAGGAAATGAGAGAGATGAGGAATTTCGCTGGGGAAACAGATGAAATCCACCACAAAGTACACAACACCCTACTGACCCACAGTGGAAAAACACAAGCACAACTATTACTCCTTCAGGAAAATCACATGAAATAAGCAGTAAACTGCAAATATAGTTCTATATACAATAGGTTTAATGATCAACTCTTTGATTCCATCAACCAAACATCCAACATTGAGGAATCACCCATGCAGATGGTGTGCCCATTGAATTGGTGGGGAGAACTGACTTGAATCAATCACCACCGATGGTCAATAAATCTGAATTCTCCAACTCTCCTTTTTGAAAGGAATCTCCTCTATTGCAATTTATTAGAATGAAACTACATTGTTTCAGGTAGAAACGGCATTGCCTTGTTTAAGTTTATTGTTTTGGATTCCCTGGATAACAAAACCTGGAATCCAAATAAATGAAACACTCAGTTCCCAGCCTTCATTAAATCAGAAGAAAAAGCTGCTGACACTTCCGAATCTTTCAGTGTCACTTATGGTTTAAGCCCTTTTTTCTTCTCTTCTCCTGTATTGCTAATCAATTGATGATGTGCACTTGTTTGAGTTATTTATTAAAGTTATAGCGTGTATTTTCTTTAATACATTTATTTATTTTTCCTAGGTACTCCTTTTTTTACTTCACAAAGTAGTTCTTTTGTGTTTAGTTGGCAGGACGTTCTTCATGTGGCACAGGCAAAGGAAGAAGCAATCATGGGGCTGTCAAATATGGATTCAGTCTAGTAAAGGGAAAGGCAAATCATCCCATGGAAGATTACCATGTTGCTAAATTTGTTCAGCTTCAAGGACGAGAGCTTGGTTTGTTTGCTATTTATGATGGCCATTTGGGTGACAGTGTGCCTGCCTATTTGCAGAAGCATTTGTTTTCAAATATAGTGAAGGAGGTTCATTGCTGTTGAACACGTCTCATTTTCCAATTAGTTTGCTTTGGGAAGCTTAATTTTTATACGAGGACTATGATGCTATTATTTGTGACAGAATTTTCTTTTCAACACATCTTTTGTCATTCCCCAGGAGCCACAAGTCTATAAATTTTGTTTAGTTTCTTCTGGTTCTTATTTGTTACCTTTTCAAATGATACCAGGAGGAATTTTGGACAGATCCTGCACGGTCCATCTCTAAAGCCTATGAAAGAACAGATCAAGCAATTCTCTCACACAATCCTGACCTGGGAAGAGGTGGGTCCACTGCTGTCACTGCAATTCTTATAAATGCTACCGAGTTATGGGTTGCCAATGTTGGAGATTCACGAGCAATCTTGTCAAAGAGGGGACAGGCAATACAGATGACTATTGACCATGAGCCCAATACAGAGCGTGGAAGCATTGAAAATAGAGGAGGCTTTGTCTCAAAAATGCCAGGTGCTTAGGGACTTTCCTCTGATGTTTATATTTATCCTACTTTTTTATCAACCTTACTAGCTTTAAAGGTTAGGGTGGTCTTTGATGTGACATATTAAAGATTACTACTTCATAAAATATGAGAATATGATTCTTGATAGGCAAATTTGTGGTTATGCAGGTGAAACATGGCCAACTTTTCTGTTGCACTCTCTTCATCATTCAAGAATCTGTTAGTTGCAAGAATGCTTAAAATCTTGCATTGATTTTGAAAAAGATTGCAAAAATCATTTATTTTATCAAAAAAAAGGGAGAGAAATAGCTATACAAAGTGTCTCTGCAAAATAAGCAATACTACTATATGCATACTGGGGTCGATTTTCTTTTTCATCTACTTATTGGTGCCCTAGATGATTTTGAGCTAGATACGTGATTCAAAATTATTCTTTTACTTTCAACCAGTGTGAACTTCTATTTACCAAATAATTTTAACTCATTACACATACACCGGTTCTTGTGATTCCTTTGATATGAATTATTTTCACGTGAGAAAATTGAGACAGTCAATTGTTGTGTGGCTCCTCATAACACATTAACTACTTGCCTTTGATGTATTTTGAATTTATTGAATATTCTTCTTGCTTTACCTTACAATTTGGTGAGGACTTATCATGGTCCTCTTTCCATGAAATATATTGATCTCAAGTTGGAGGAGTTTTATTATATACTTAAGTAGAACAGGAATGGGTGCTTTTTTGTATATTCAAGTGTATAAAACCAAATCTATCCCGATGCGATCTGTAACAGGAGATGTTGCCCGAGTGAATGGCCAACTTGCAGTCTCTCGTGCTTTTGGAGATAAGAACCTTAAATCGCACCTTCGTTCAGATCCTGATGTCACAAATGCAGCAATTGATAGTTCTACAGAACTGCTCATCCTTGCCAGTGATGGTTTATGGAAGGTAACTTTTCTTTTACTTATTGCCCTTAATAATTTTTGGAAAGAAGAACCTTTAAGTGATGGATTCATAATATAGCTTCCCTATGGCTTTTGCCGGTGGATTCACCTCCAGGTAATGTCTAATCAAGAGGCAATTGATATTGCACGGAAGATCAGGGACCCTCAGAAGGCAGCCAAACAACTAGCAACTGAAGCAGTAAACAGGGAGAGTAAAGACGACATCTCCTGCATTGTTGTTCGATTTAGGGTGTGAGAAAGCACTTGGAGATCGTCGGTTCATGCTGTATATTTATACTAGCGATGTTTTCCCGTGGTTCAACAGGCTAGAAGAAATTAAAGGCATTATAGATGTTTGTGGTGGATGTTGAATTCGGTTCAACCCAGGTTATATAAAAATATCGCTTCTCTCTGCTCATTGTAATATGTTAAGCTTCGCCGGTTTGTTATAGCTTGATTCTTGATATGTGTAGATTCACACCAGCAATTTTTCTGTAATTTTGATAAATGCTTGGAGGCTGAGTTGTTTGATGCTCTCATGGAATGGATTTATTGTAATAATCAAAGTGGGAAAATATGTGAATTTGTTGAAAAAATACAAACATATAGTATGGGGAGAAATATGAAAGGTTGATAAAGATTGGTCTTTGTCTTTGACTGCTCCTCTTTGGTTTGGTTCGTTGATTCAGTCATTTTCAGTTTTGCTGGTGTAGTTTGACACTTCAAGAATGCAGTTTTTGATTCTTCTTCTTCTGCATTGAGGTCAATACCTAGAATTAAGATCTCACATGGGAAGATTCTTTTCTTCTTTGTCAAAGATCATGAATCCAATTTAAAGTCAGCATTGTACTTGGTGTTCAAATTTATAGGATGGGTGGTTCATGAATATGTAAATGGCGGGATATGTACTATGCTGTGATGGTACATTTTCTTTTTCCATCTTTTTCCCATGTTGTGTGTAAACCAAGTAGTTGTTATGAGTATCAGTCTTACATAGTTTGCCATCATAAGTCATCAAGGTTTTGGTTGTGATGGTGATGGATAGACTTTGTCAAAATTGTTGGGTTTGGCTAGGCCTATGATATCAAGACTTATAGTTCAGGTTCTTGTTTAAGTTGTTAATGTTAAGCACCCAATATAAGGTGTGTTGGTTGTCATTTATATAAATATATATATATATATATGTATATATTAAGAAATCTTAAATGGTTATATAAATATATATTTTATGATTACATCTTTTTTTTAAATGATAAATGGATGATTATATTACAGTTATATTTTGGGATGGAGGGACATTATTTAGTATTAAATAATTTTTATATTATACTCCTTTCTTGTCAAAATAAATTTATTTTTTATTTTTAAATTAATTAAAATTTTAATAAGAAATCTGTGTTTTAATGTCAAAAATGGATTAAGTTAAAATTTTTTATTCTTATCAAAATTAAAATAGGAGTTTTAATTTCAAATAGAGAAAAATACAATATAATTTGTAAATATTTATAATAAATATTAAAACTCTACCTATTTATCTTAAATGAATTTAATTTTTTTTTGAATTAAAAATACTATTATATGATAAATTAATGCTTGAGTCTTTTATTGATGTATGTGTTAGTTTTTTTTTTAAAATTTTTTATTTATTATAAGTGGTGTCCAGGTTAGATTAGATATAAATTTATTAAGATTAGAATATGCACTAAGATCGAATCGAGTTTATTATCTGTGTTATCTTGAAATAAAAATGAAATTGAAATAAGTAATTTAATGTTACAACTAATTTGGATTCATTTGGCCATTAACAATAAATTTCAATCTTATCAACATTTATCATTTTCATTACTAATCATAACTCTTTAATGGCATTTAATAAAATAATTTCACATATTATTAAAATATATGGTGGGCAAAAGATACACAATAAAATATTTTATTTTAAGATGATAAATATATTTTTTATATTTTAAAATAAAAATAAAAAAGTTTAAATTTTTAAAAATTTCGGATTTAACCTGAATTACAAAAGGATGGACCGTTTTACTTTTACCCACTCACTGAGTGCCTGATAGAAGAATCAAGAACAATTCCTTACTTGTGAAAAAAGATACTAACGTGCGCCAAATTTCCACTCCGAGCTTTCTTGCATTTGATTCTTCCAATGATTCTCTTCCAAAACCCTTCTAAAACCCTAACCCATTAGCCGAGAAGTCAGAAATTGAAACGATCATGTCGAATATATCAAGGCTCAAAATATCATCAAACCCCAAGGCGTGGATAGTGATCGGCGTTGGGGTCGTCGGCGTCGTCATCCTTGCAGAGACTTACCGCCGGCGAGTGAAAGCCGGGAATGCAGTTAAGGAAGACTTCGGAGCGTTTATTGAACGGTTCGAGCTTTCTCCTTTCCCTCAACCTCCTCCTCCAGCTGCTCGCCTCCCTCTGGCTGGCCTAACTTTCGCCATTAAAGATATGTGAGCTCTCTGTTTATTTTACTGTATTTTTGCGTTGAGGCAACATTTATACTATTTGA
>JAWZTD010000048.1:2581088-2593572 GCA_035221335.1 Echites panduratus
AACTTAACCTAATATATAGGTTGTGAGCATCAAACACCAAACAAAGACGGAGACCAATGATGAGTAACAAGAAAAAATTAAGGCTCCAGAAGGTGTTATTTAACTAACACTTAGTCCTCCGTTCTAAATTGAATGATTACCTTTCTATTTTGAATGTTCTGAAAATGAATGTCTTATTTTTTAAATTAGTTAAAATTTTATTAAAAAATCGATGTTGACAAGTATAAAATTAACTAAATTGATTAATTTTCTTTAAAATATATACAAGTTAAAATAAGACATTCACGTACACATTTACATTTAGAGATTATTAGAGTTGTTAGTCAAACTTTCTTGCTACTAAAATACTTACTAATCAAAAACTAAATATTGCTCATCCTTGCTTTTTGTTAAAGGAAAGATGCTGCCTTGGCCACCAGCAAGTTTATACCAACTAAAAGTAAAGGATTATCATTTTTGCACATAATCAACATCTCAAATATTCCATTAATTTCATGTAAAAGAAAGAAGGGTTGTCGAGATAGAACCTATTTTCTCTTCCAAATAAAAGGAACAGGACTGGATCACCCTGCAACACACCATACTGTCAGACTCAAAAGAAGATCTATAAGAAGTAAAGGGTCAGAACTTTGAATTCATTAAAAAGCCAGGCTCCTTTACAAAACAAGGTAGACAGGAGGAAAATTCATTTGAGATTGTGACTTCAGATAATTTTTCTGTGTATAGCGTATGAAGAAAACCCAATTATATTCCTACGCAATGGATAATACACATTCACTTGTCTGCTTCTTCGTTTATTAGAAATATAAAAGTCTTTAAGTTCAGAGGTACTAATCAAAGAAAAAGCAACAGAATTTATTCCACATTCTTTCTCTTACATAAATCCATGATCCAGTAAAGGATTAAAGGTCTCATTCATGGTAATAAGCAGGTATACAAACTACAGAATATACAATATTAAATACTACAAACCTTTGTTTCCCTGACATTGCTTAATTAAATACCACTCTACCAATTATTGAAAAGGCAGGCAGCTTTGGAAAATGCAAGGGATTGTCCAACATCTTCAGCTTGCACCTCTTTGGATCATAACATCATCCTAGATTCTTAGCATTAATCTCACAAAGCTGCACTCCAGAAGTTTTATAGTATGTCTGCTATAGAAACTTCTACCTTTCCTGAGCAGGCAGTTAGAAACTTAAGAAGTACAGAATTCAAACTTAAACATATGGTCTAAGAGTTATATAGACAATAACAAGCCCTACGTGGATGAGAACAAGACAATACTTTCTAGACCCTGAAAGAGGAGAGCTTGTGCTGAGGCCCAAGCCTTCTGTTTCTTAGCCTCTGTGCTATAACAAAGGCCAACTCAAGTGCTTGAGAAGCATTGAGCCTTGGGTCACAATGTGTGTGATATCTTGAGCTCAGATCATTGTAAGTAATAGTCCGAGAGCCTCCAACACACTCTGTCACATTCTGACCGGTCATTTCTAGATGCACGCCTCCAGGATAGCTTCCTTCTTGATCATGTACATCAAAGAATGCTCTTACTTCAGCCTACCAGAGGACAACACACGATTGTTGGGAAATTTTCCAAATAAAATGTCTACTAAAGATGACAAAAGGAAAATACACAGTGCTTTGACAGCATGTCATTCTTTTATACGTATATCACTTATCAGACGAAGAAGAAAAATGCAGTGTGCTTTGGTCTCACATTCTTCTATTACACGTATATTTATACTTTTCATGATTATGGAATTTGCTTCTTCGTGTTCTTTCATGAGAAGGAACATATATTATAGAACTCAGGGATAATGAAATATTATTACTGTTGAATCTTACCCTGATTGCATCAAAGGAGCGGGTTTTTAGTCCACAAGGTGCCTTAATAGTATTTCCATGCATGGGGTCACTGACCCAAGTGACAATCTGACCTGCACTGCGAACTGCTCGGATGAGATATGGGAGTTTCACCCGCATGTTCTCTGCTCCCATTCTGGTTATCACTGTTATTCTGCCAGGTTTATTCTGAGGATTCAGAATATCAATGAGTTTAACCAGCTCTGTTGGATCCATTTTATCACTCACCTACAAAAGATCATCAGAAAATTATCATATGTAATTTCTGTGATAGAAGTTCACAATCACGTTATAAACAGTTTGGCCATTTTCTGATTATGGATAAGAATTATTAATACAGCTATCTTCTACCTTAAAAGCCTTTCCTGAACTATTGCACAAAATAAATAGGCAATCCTATATATTGTTCAAACAAAGTCAATGCTTACATGCTGACCCTGAATAGAGATTTCTTTACCAAAAAATAATGGCCCTTACAGCTTTGAAAGAAGCGATTCTTTTCAAGCAACTGTTAATCATTTTTCTTGAGAGGTATGATGGGACAAGAAATTTAAGGAACTCTACAGTTTTATGGTTATTTTGTTACACGTGGTTATAAAGAAGATTCATAAGAAAATAAATGGAAGGCAATTTCATGAATACCTTGATGCCAAGGGGATTGGAAACTCCTCTTAGAAACTCAACATGGGCACCATCCAATTGCCTTGTTCGCTCCCCAACCCAAAGCATGTGAGCAGAACAGTCATAATAAAGGCCAGAAGTAGAATCTTTCCTTGTTAGTGCTTGCTCATAAGGCAAAAGAAGACATTCATGGGATGTCCAGAAGTCTGTTGTAGACATAACAGGATGGGCAGCTGTTAGACCGGCGGCGGCCATGAAGCCAAGGGCTTCATCCACTCTGTGAGCTAGTTCACGGTACCTACAAAACACAATGTCACAAACATAAGAACAAATCAATAACTATCGTTAAACTGTACATGTAAAAAATCCCAATGATGATGATTTGAATAAAATTCCCAAACAGAAAACAGACCTGTCCCCCTGCTCGCTCTGCTCAGTAAAGTCAAGATTCCATTCGTTAACCCTCTGCATGGCAGCATACCCTCCAGTAGCAAATGCCCTGAGTAGATTCAGTGTTGCCACAGATTGAGTATAGGCCCTGATCATCCTATGGGGATCAGGAATTCTTGCTTTTTCTTCAAAAGCATCCCCATTTACGTTATCTCCTCTATAGCTAGGGAGCTTCACACCATCCTTCTCTTCAAATGGATCTGATCGTGGCTTGGCAAACTGACCTGCCATCCTTCCCACCTAGAAAAACAAAAAATCACGAAGATCAATTCTCAATCTCCCTTCAGAAATGAGCAACTATTTTCCTTCCTATCAATGTGAATATGAATTGTTCCACATTAATTCACAAGAAGGTTAAAGTTTTCAGAACTAAATTGTGCTTCATTTGACTTATGATATTTGAGCATAATAAATTATTGTTCTCAGAGTACTCGCAAACATCAGGTACCTGAGCAAAACAGATTAACAGAATACAAAATGCTATCACAAAACATCACCAGAAAAAGCAACTCAGATGATCAATTAATACAGAGAAACAAGAACTCAACAGTTTAGAATTTCAACCGGAAGATAAATAGAGTTAGATGAGCGCCAAAAATCAAACAACTATAAAGAAGAAAAGGAGTACAGAACAACTTATTTTACACAAATTTCTATTACGGAGGAAAAATTAAAACTAGATGAAAAAAAAAACCATAAGACATAAAATAACGATTGTCAGCCTGCACAAGCATAAGATACAGACCAAAGCACATAATCCAAAAAATTCGGATATTTTTATCCAAATATGTGAATTGGGATTATAAGAAAAAGAAATAAGATTGTTCCAACAACCAATGAGAGATTATAGTCACCTTGATAACAGGCATTTGGGAACCAAACATCAGTACGACCCCCATCTGCAAAATGACTCTGAAAGTGTCCCTGATGTTGTTGGCGTTGAATTCCTTAAAGCTCTCAGCACAATCACCACCCTGCAGCAGAAAAGCATTCCCTACAGCGGCCTGGCCCAGTTTTTCTTCTAGGTTACGAGCCTCCCCAGCAAACACCACGGGAGGGAAGGATTCAAGAGTTTTCAGAACAGATTCAAGAACCGAAGCATCAGGGTATTCAGGAAGCTGAAAGGCCGTTTTGGACGTCCAGCTTTCAAGACTCCAATTTTTCTGAGTTGATGTTGTGGCAGCAGTCCGATTGGATGACGGTGACGGCGAAGATGATTGGACTGCGGAGATGGGTTTGGCAGTCTTGAATCTCATTGGCTGTGGGGAGGGGGATAGAAAGGTGGGGGTTTTAGAGGGTGTCGGGTTCTGGAGTAGGCTGCCGGTAGTGGGGGAGGAGCCGGGAGCGGCTGCAGCAGCCGAAATAGTGGGGTTGAGAGCCATTGTTTCAGTTGGCAGATCCGGAGTGAGGAACAGTGACCAATGAAATGAAATAATGAATAATGGGAGACTGACGGCCCGCTTCGACCCGTTTAATTTGTCCACGCTTTGCACGTGAGTTAAGATAAACAATGATCAGATAATAATTATAATAAAATAATTAAATTAGAATAGTTGTGATTAAAACAAATAAAAAAGATAAAATAAAAATAATTATTAAATATTACATTAAAAGTTAGTTTGAATAATAATTTTGGATTAATCAAAATAAAATAGAAGAAATTATTTTCTCATAGTAGATTTATCCCCAAAAATGTTTGTGATTTTTTATAAAAAATCTTAAAATACTTTCACCAAAAACTTGTTTTTTATATAAATCATGCAATTATTAATTTTTCTCTTCACTTATACCCTCTAATCAATTTATTTATTATAAAGAAATATAATTATAATTATAAATAAAAGATATAAAGAATACTTATCTTAATCTTTTAAAACCAATCGTCAAAAGTAATTTTTTATAATGAGAGTAATGTAAAAGATGTATTTATTTTAAAAAATATGACATTCAATTAAGATAAACTAAAACAAAAATAAATATATTTAATTTTGAATTGAAAGAGTAATTTTTATTATGATACAAATATTTCAATGACAGATAATAAGTACCATTCAATTATTAACATATATACATGTGATGATTTAAAAAAAAATATATATATATATATCTATATATATATATATATAAACTGTATCTCCATTCAGAACTTCGGTGGGCTCATTCATATTCAATAGAATGCTAGAAATTACAAGGGAACTATCCTCACCCACTTAATCGACTAAATAATTTAGGGTTCAAATCAATTTTCTTTTTGCAATTCTAGTTCACTTGGAATGGAAGAGTATCTATTTAATTTGATTTTATGAAAACTTCAATTAAATTCAATTTTTTAAAAGATTTTTTTTTTCAAAAACTATCGAATAAAGAGGAAATTTCAAACCGAAAATCAAAAGCTTCCTCAAAAAATGTCCCTTGAAAAACCTAGCATAAATGTTTAAAGGGAGGCAATCAAACCAGCAGCTTAACAATATACCTCTAAAACTCATAATTACAATAAATAGAGGTCCAAATGTCAATTTCCAATACAATTAACTCCACGGGGTTGAAGTTGAAAGATACTCAGTACTCCTGTTCCTCACCCTCCCCTCCCAACTGCTGTTTTCCTTCAAATTGGTCGCCCAATAAAGGCAGAGTCAGCAGCAGATGGGTAGGAACAAGTGCCTTCCTCAATAGTTGTCTCATACAAATAGATTCTCAGAAATAGGGGCTGTAACGCATAGGTGCCCTGAACCTAGGAACCTTCCTGCAAATACAGGAAAACTTGGGCTTAGGGTTCTGAGGTGGGGAAACATAGTTTTTGTTAACAAAAGTATCAAACAGTGAATGATAACCATTATACAGATATAGCATGGAATCTCACCCATAACCATAAGGAGGATAGACGAATGGAGCCACAACAGGTGCCCTGCCTCGAAAGCCCATATAGGGGTTAGCAGCACGCCTAGGACGGAATTGCTTCATACCAGGAATATTAGTTCTTTTACTTGATACCTGAAACAGTATTGAAAGTTCATGCTTACAAACCATCTCCCAAGAGGAATGGAAAAAGCAAATTGATAACTGAAACAAACATTGCAACATACATACATTATTATCTATATTTGAAAACCTTCAACTGTGACATTAATGTCAATTTACCTTCAACTGGCGGCCATGAAGCTCTGACTCATTGAGCAGAAGAGCCTCTTGAACAGCTTCTGGTTCAACAAATTCTACATAAGCATAGCCCTTTGGTTGTCCAAACTTGTTAGTCCGAATTGTTACTCTATTCACTGTTCCACATGACTGAAAATGCTGTTGGACTTCCTCAGGTGTACATGCATAATCCACCTATAAAGCAGAATGATACACTCTGATGCTCCAAAAAGAAGATATGATGGTGATACATCAATTTGTATCAGGATTTAAATCCAAAAAACTCATGCAGAGTGAGAAACTCTTGAAGTTTATGCAGCAGTTTTTGGAAAATAAACAGAACTTAAATGCCCTTTGGCTTGACACCCTATTGGGTTTCATATATGATCAAAGTTACTAAGAGTACCAAATCAAAGAAAGTGGCTCTTTGGCAAAAACAATGAGTTAGCTTGCCAGAGTTCACATTTTAATGTTTCATTGCAGACGCACAAAATGTCAAGGATGATTACATGCATGTCCTTTTTTTTTTCAATAAAAACCGATAAAATAATGAAGGGTTTGATAGATATAGACCCCTATCCAATGGCAGAGCCAGAAATTGTTTTTAGTATCGTCAAAAGTTTCACTAAATTAAATCACACTAACCAATTAATAAATATGACAATAGCTATTAGTTATTTGTATTTTTTTGACCCCTTTTTAATAATTTTTTATTTTAGTAGCAATTTAAAGAAAAATTAAAATGTTTAAAAATATTTTATCTATTAAAAAAAAAAGAAAAAATTTTTTCTTACTGCACCTGCCTATTTATTAAAAGAAAATTAAAAAAAAACTGTTTCACAGTTTAGTTACTGATTGATACTACAGAGTAAGGCTAATGCCTTGCTAAGGCTAAAGCGTATGTATAGAAATCTTTTCATTACAAAGTCAATCCAATGCCAGCTGGAAATATATTGAGAAAAATGGTGACAAAATGATAACCGCAACCATCATGTGATAGAATAAACTGTGAAGGCAAAGAATTAAAAAGGTCATTTTAGAGGAATATGGATCTTGTATCGGGATTCCCATATAAGCCTAACAGCAAAAGTGATTATATTCATGCTCTTCTTTTAATTGGACCATGGATGTAGACCAACAAAAAGGATATAATGGTTTTCCCTACTCATATTTTTAAAATTTTCTTTTCAGAGCAGTAGGAAAGGAGGGAGTTCCACTGTCTATGTATTTTTAATGGCACAGACATACAAAGACACTATAGAAAATACTACTCCCTGATGGTGATCCAATTCCAAAGACACCTAATGGAAATATCATAAGATCAAGGGTTTTAAGGTTGAGACAAGCATTGATGATATTTGTTCGAGGAAGAGAAGATCAACTTGATTTTGATGCAATCTTTGGGAGGATTTCACTTGATGATGATGTTGATTCAAAGAAGTATTTTAACAACATCAAGGCTCAAGACTTTAATAACAATGAAGAGGTGATTTCAAGTGGAGAATATGTCCAAGAGAAACTTGGAAAACACCTTGAAGAAGCATTAAAGGAAGACAAGCAAAGAAGAAGCAAGTAGGACCAAAATACTAACATTTTTGGTCTAACCAGTTTGACAACTGGCGCCGCCTCTCAGTAGTTGTTCAGCCAAGGCCGGTCTGCAGGACGGAGGGGGATTTTCTGAGGCTCACCGGCGTGGGAACAGGCACCAGTCATGCCTTGTTCTGCCTTTCCTCAAATGCGATTTTGTTGTTGTCTTTTCTTGTAATTTTTAATATCTTTTAAGGGTTTTTATGTATTTTAAGCCACAACCACAACCTTCCTAAGCTAATTTGAGCTTTGGACTATAAATACCTCCTCATTTAGTAATTTGATTCACATTATTCTACAAACGTCTTCGATAATTGAGAGATTAATTTGCAAGATCAAACTTGATCTTTTGAGGGTTTTTTCATGAACTTTCTAGGGTTCTTCAAAGACTTCATTTAGGGCTTTTCAATTGCTTTGGTTTAGAGGGTTGAAAGTCTTCCAAATTCATAGATTGGTTAAGATTTATTAACTAAAGGTCAATCTATAATCTAAACTTGAATCACTTGATGAATCATAGGAACTTGTTTCAATTTGGTTTAATTTAAGAGGTTGGGCCAAGAATTGAGAACTTCAACTCAAGAATCACATCACTCCCTCTATCAAATAAAAATAGAGTAGGTTTCTCCCCCCACCCTCCCTTTTTCCTTTGATTCCAAAATACAGGCCAGTTACTTCATTGGAAGAGAGAGTTTTATAAAGACCAAAACAACCTATAAGAAGGATAAGAATGTAGTATATGCACATGTAAGTTTCTGTCAACCAATTAAGACAAAAATTGCAAGATAAGAACCAAAGAGAGAAAAGAGACTAAACAAAGCAACACGGAAACCCCTTGTGTGGACATGGACGTGATGGTATATTTAACTGCATAAAAAGGAGGTAGGCAAAACTTGATCTACAGTTTCATGGAGCAAATAAATTGAAGTAAAAATAATTATAGTTCATAAGGTAAAGGATACCAGAGTCAAAAGTTCAGTAATACACAGAGAGGGAAGCCGGCAGTGTAAGATTAACTGAGCAGTTACTAAAAACAAATTACAAATATATAAGACAAAATCTCACATTGCCAACAAAAATTGATCGAGAATCCACTTCTTCCCTGTTTGCTTGACTTGCTTCAGCAGCAGCAGGATCTGGTAAAATAAAAAGATGATAATCATAATAATATAAATAGCACTAAAAAGGCTCACTTTATAACCAATGGTTTCAATTAATCCTCAAACGGTAGGACAGACCACTCAAAAAAAGATAAAAGTTGAGCATTTCCAACTGAAAATCCTTATGGCTATCTTAGTTCAAACATCTTGAACTGCTAGAAGTAACATGATTTCAGAGACAAGTACTAATGTACTATGTCAAGGTCTGGAATACCCATAAATCAAATAAAGCAATGGGAAAATGCAAATAATGAAGATAATCAATATACAAGTGCTATATATATATATATAAATATATATATATAAGAAAAGAACTCTCAAACTATAATCAGAAGAATTCATTTGGAGGTCACTTCAACTTTCAATTACTTCTGATTGCTCATTTTCCAATAAAGAACAAGTGATTTCCTGTTGTGTGATGAGCCCTTCTTTTCAGATGAAAGAAAAAGCTGAAGGTTAGTTGTCATCTGGGAAGTATCAATTTACATAGAAATGCTGACAGTTAACAAGTTGTCAGCAGCTTGCAATAAAATCAGAACCTCAGCAAAAATCAACCTTGTGCTGCATAAATGGTAAGACTACCAGCTGTAATCTTTTTTATACCGTTGTTCCTATTACACAGTTCCGAAACAATACCCTATATCACAACCAGAGGTCCGGAAATCTTTGTTCTCTACTTGTCCACACTATACCATCTGCCTAAACCTGGGACCAACTCCTTGATCATTCAATCAAAGAATCACTTTTCAATTCCTATGTTCATAAAGACTGCCATTGCACAAATCCCCTGTTCTGCAGGGCAATATGACGGTGCCCTAGTGGCTTGGAGCTAAAAGCCATCAATTTACAATATTCTTCTTGTCCGCATACAAAGTAGAAAGGGGGTTATTAATAAGCTCAGTAAAGGTGTTACCAGTAGAAACAAAAGCAAGATTTAAAGAATAAAAATGAATAAAGCAAATTTTTTAGAGAGAGAGAGAGAGAAGAGGACCTTGAACGGCACCCATTTCTTTCTCGACTTTTGCCTGCATTTCGCGTAGTGCGGCTGCTTCATCCTCCATCTCCTTCAATCTCTTCTTCATATCATCGAGCTCCTATATGTAAATTCACACACAACATCGTTCTTATAAGGGGGAAAAAAAAAGAGAACAGGATAAAATACACATCATGTGGAGAAAATTAGGGTTTTGAATAATCAGTAATGCCGAGTAAAATCGATATAATCACAGAAATTCATACGAGTAGAGAGAAAAGTGTACCACAGGAGCTCCGTCGTCGGACCCGGCCATATCCACGTCGCCATCCATTGCGATCGTCTCGACCTCGCCCCTCTCTCTCCTCTCTCTCTCTCGTCTCTCAGAATGAACTTGTCATGCGAAGAGAATAATCGCATCTTCCGGTGGGAAATATCAATTAAATATGCGGTTGGGAGAGTACAATCACTCAATGCGTGATTACAATTTAAGTGCTTCTTACTACTGGTACTCGGGTACAGCCCCCACCAACAGTAATATCTCAGGGTTGACTCGTGGGCCCGTTGCTCTGGTCATCATATCCAATACAATTAATTTTGGCTCTTGGTATAATTCAACTATATGATCCATGTCATTATTATTTAATTATATCAGGATTATATTAAAAATAACTTCTATATGTGGGTCTTTGATGTAATTGAATTGTGGCTGCAAAATATTTTAATGAGGTGATGGATCAAGTTAATAATAATAAAAATCATAAATTTTATCAACAAAATAAATTATGTTTAAATTTTTTTCCCCAAAAATGTTATATTTGAAAAAAAAAATTTCTAACATATATTGTTATAAGAGAAAGAAAAGTTTTCAAATATTTATTTTTAACATTCAAATAATTTTATTATAAATTTTTTTTATCACTCAAATAAGTGATCTCTTAATTACAAAAATTATTTTGCCATTAAATTAGATTTATTTGTCACACAAGCTCTAACTAAAAAGGGTGCAAAAAGAATTAAATATTTTTTCACTAAATATTTATTTTTTTGTGAATTATATTTATTTTTGTGAATTATATATAAAATGATGCATGATAACTATATAGTTTATTTAAAAAATAAGGTTTTGTTATTTGGAAAGAATATAGTCCTCAATGGAGACATGGACAGTGTTCATATAAATTTTTTTTCAAATTTTTATAAATTGTTTATTATGTTTAGTTTAGGACAAATTCTCCTATGAAGTCAAATATATATCCTTATTTATATATATATATATATATATATATATATATGAAGCATGAACCTTATTATCCAATTAAATAAAAAAAAAAAGTGTTATTATGCATGAATACCATTATAAGATATAAGTACCTTTTGATAAATTATGATGTCTTATTTCAATGTAAACCACAAGATTTATATATAAGATATGAATATGTGTTTATATCAAAATTATATGTTAAATTTAAACTTTCATCATTTAATTTGATGTCCTCTTTCTTCAAAATAAAATTATTATTGCATCAATATATTAGTCTCAAAGATATTTTATTAATCTACGAAGGCAATATAAAAAAAATATATTCAAAAGTAATTATTATTTTAATTATATTAACTAATTTTCTTCATAGATACATTCTTATAACATAAAATTCCCTTAATGCCCTCTCCCATTTGAGTCACAAATGGAGAGATTCTTCTATACTTCAGCTTCACCCGGATCCACCATTACTTGCCCAGCATGATTTGATCGAGCAGACATTAGGGTTCTCAAAGCAGGCTTGATCTTCTCGCCAGCCTTCACAATTACAAAGAACATCAACCGATAAAATCCCACCATTCCAAATAAAATGGCAATATCTACCCATTTAGAGTATCCCATTTCCACCTGCCACTGGGTCTTCAAGATGGTTTCTCCACTGATCCTCTCAGGCTTCCCACCTGGAATGTTCTGGAAACTTCTTCCTCCAAATTCATTCTTGAACACTCCCTGGTAGGCATATTTGTGGAAGGAAATGTAGTAGAGAGGGTATTTCCAAACAGGGCCTGGTAAATCGTCCGGTAATCGGAAGAATCCTCCTCCCAGAATCATTACTCCTTGTATTCCTGCTCCGATTATGATACCCGTGAGGAAATTAGGGACTAAACTGGCGACGATCATCATCTGGCTCTCCACCAGCAGCATACAGACGAAGAGAGTGCAAGAAAAGAAAACGAAGTGTTCTGTTGCTTTTTCGGCTTCAATTCCTTGTTGAAGTCCCGTGAGAAAATAAGTGGTGGCCCCTGGAATCAGGGAAACCAGTAGCAAGTATGGTGCCGAAGAGAGTGTATTGCTGATTGCAAATGCACCAGAACCATAGTGCCCGTTCAATCTTTCTCTTTGAAATACCTGGAATTCAAGAATATCATTCAGTACGTGTAGAAAAGATTTGGCCTCGGACCATTTTACGAGGGATCACGACCTTTCGGTATGCATTAACAAGTCAATCACCACTGAGAAACGGGCTATGGGCTAAGGAAAATTCAATATGCTTCATGGTTTTATGTATAAACAAACCTTCATCTCTTCTACAAAGGAAGGGAAGCCACAAATCGCCATGAAAGTTAAGAAAGAAGAAACAAACATGAGCATGGAACCTCTGGCCTGAAGCGAATTAAAGAAAAGGTCAGTAATTATATTCAGTTCTTTCTTGTA
>JAWZTD010000048.1:2685823-2696640 GCA_035221335.1 Echites panduratus
CAAAGCCCAATTTGGACCCATCACTAATAATTCTCAATTTGTTGCACCATCAACACTTCCCAGGAAATCATGTCTTGATTTTTAAGATGACCCACCAAACATCAAGCCAAATGATATATTCATAAAATCATTCTTGCTTGCCACTGTTATGTACCATATATTAAAAATTAAAAAGAATAATAAAAATAATTACCCACCGTTCTTAAATCGAAAAGTTTAGGCCTCCAAGAGTCTAATCCGAACTTAATTAATTCGGGTCGTCGTGGACGATAAATAAACAGAGAACCCTTCCAAAATATCGCAACTAAGAAGAGTCGGATTCTCTTCTGACCCATAGGGGCCAATTAAAAATCTTGTTACCAATGTCGACCTTTATTGGGGTGTTGCAAAAGGAAGTTGGCCCTTTAAATATATGCACGTCTGGATGTTGATAATCTGTAGTGTGTGCCTCTTCTTTGTTTATTGAAGGGTCATTGTAAAGAATTCTAATTAGAACAAAATACTTTACCTTTCTGGTTAAACGAACAGAGTCCCTTTTTGGCTTTGTCCATCACTTTTCTTTGCAGCTCCAGCTCTTATCCCTTTCAGATGCAGCAATTTGAGACTCCAAATGAAAGAAAAGGGCCAAAAAAAAAAAGAGAGAGAAACAATCACCTCTGTGTTGTAAGGTTTCCTTTCATTATGTCCAGCCAAACCCCAGCAAACATTGAAAAGAACCACGTGGGAACACTACCCGCCACCACTCTTTCCAGTACCCCCTACTCACCTGGAGTTTTCATCTTCCCTGTTCACAAAATGTATCTATAATTTCGACTTCAACCATGCATTATTGATAGGGTTCATGTCATGGATGTTGTGATTCCGGTGTGAATAAACAGATTTACCTTTGTACGATTCCATTACCCTTCAAGATTAGAGGCTATTTGGGATAGGGTAACACATTAGGATTATGTATATGATTATGATATCTGTTAAGATAATTGATTGGCTTTTTTTTTTTTTTTTTGAAAGAGTCACTGATTGTTTGAAGAAGACTATTCCCTAAAAATAGGTCTATCTCCCAAGATTAATCAGAAGTAATCAACCTAAAATGGTGTCTATCTATCAAGACTGATTTGGTGCATTAGATTGATTGACAAACGGATACTTGCTGTTTCTGTTCCAATGGCTTTCTTCCTTCTCTGTAGCAAGCAAGGAGTCATTCTCTATTTAAACTGTTATTGAAGGTTGAAGGCTTAAGGAAATCAAAGAATATACCAGAAGGAGAGTTTGGTATTGCTTTACTGGAACTTAAATGTTTATCACAATCACGCACTCCACTTGTGAACTAACAATTTTAAGACAAAGAAGGTGCATGTCCATTTCATTCAATATCTATGATAAAAATGGATCTAAGGACTCATTATCAACTTGAAATATTCATTTTATTGATAATTGACAATAAATATTATTAGGTTATACTCATATTTCAGACTACCCGTCAAAATATACAGAGTCATAAATGTATTGATAAAATAGATCTAACTTGGAATATGACATAGCAAGGACAGTAATTAGATCCATAGTCACATTTCAAGCCATAGATTCGGAACATAACAGTCAGTAAAATTGATGAGAATTATTCTAAGTACTCATTTATCTTAGTATATTGACAACGGTTGCCAGACCCCAAACCCGACAATTATCACATTAACATGCAAATTCGATTGATAATTTTTGAGCCTCTAATTGTTTATCCACCCCATATGCAATTAAGTTATGGGATGGAAACCAATAAATCACTCTGGACTTGATTGAAGAAATTGGAACCAAATTCTTGTCCACAAGAAAGGTCCCACAAACCTTATCATGATTCACCATCATTGTCTTGTAGGAGGACTGTTTTATTGCAACCTTATGCTCGTTCCCAAACTCTTCTTTTTTTTTTTTTTCATTCACGCATATTATGATAAACAGCTACAAATATTGTGGGTTCCAAGAATTTTCAATAACATAAATGATGGGTCTTTTTGACAAAGATATTATGAAGTCACAAATCAAGTAAACTATACTTGGGTGTCTCTGAAACAGGAAATTCCACTTTTCTCGACCAGCGAATGAAGATGGGAAATGCCCTCTTCTTCTCATTTAATAGGCTATGACTGATAAATACCCTGCAGGCCCCATGTATTAATACACTCAACAATCCTAACCAAAATTTTACCTTTCTTGTAACGGTTAAAGAAATATATGAAGGCGGCTGGAGGTGAGGTAAGGCATGCATGATTGAATGCAAATGGGCAGATGTTCGAAGAGTTTAACCTTAAGAGTGGGAAAATGGGCATTCAAATGTAGGATGCAGATAATTACTGTGGAGTTGGAAGAAAGAATGTTTCTTGAGTCTTGTGTGATTGGAGATACTTAAAGAATAACCTTAGATATTTCTGCAAGAAAGAAAATGTAGCAAAAGCTGAAGGTGGTCCATTCATGGAAAACTCCAAAGGCTTTTTTATTCTTACCATGAAAGTAAAACTTCTGCAGTTTCTGTTTAAGATAAGAATGTCTGGGGGAGGATAATCACAGATCCCCGCACAGTACCGAATGTTATAAAGAAAATAGAAATCAATTATTTGAAGAACTAGGTTAAAGCAAATGATCCAAAAAACTGTAATCGTCTCTGCCCATTACTTCACAGGCTGTAGGAGGCATTGAAAAATTAGGGGCAAACCGACAATTAGAGATAGTTCCAAGCATTCCCATGTGGGATACTTCCTTTTTTACTACTCAATTCCACACCATCTGTAGCTCTATTTTGTTCTGCTTTCTTGTTCAACTCATTCCTTCTTCTCTGCTCTGCTTCTGGGACAATTCAACCTGAGGTTCTCTGAGCTTTTGGTAAAAAACATGTGGGAATCAGAGAGTGAGTCTGGCGGAGGAGGACGGGATTATGGGAATGGAGTACTTACTGCAAGCAAGCATGGCTTGAAGACTGATGGTTTTGAGCAAAGAGGCCAGTCTTGGTATGTATGATGATTTATTATTTCCAAGATTTAAACGTTTTGCTTTGATATGACTTACCCACAGTTCACCTTAAGTTCATGTCTCTTCAAGTACAAACATAAAATCTCCATGTAAAGTTACTTTCATTACAGTGAACAAGCTAGCGAGTTTAATATTTGTGTGTGTTTGTCCTGTAAATTAGGTATGTTGCAACTGATATCCCAAGTGACTTTTTAGTTCAAATTGGGGAAGTTAGTTTCCATTTGCATAAGGTAAAGAAACATGTATTATTTTCAATGCTAATGATAATAATGTTACTTGATGCATGTTTTAAGATAAATGATGTACTGATTCCTCTTTCATCATTTCTCTCAAGTATCCATTGCTTTCAAGAAGTGGAAAGATGAACAGAATCATTTATGAATCAAGGGAAGAACTGAGCAGGGTAGCTATGGATGACTTACCAGGTGGGCCAGAGGCTTTGGAGTTAGCAGCAAAATTCTGCTATGGAATTGCTGTTGATCTATCGGCAACCAATATCTCCGGCCTCAGATGTGCAGCAGAGTACCTGGAAATGACAGAGGATTTAGAAGAAGGCAATCTCATATTCAAGACAGAAGCTTTTCTTAGCTACGTGGTTTTGTCATCATGGAGAGACTCAATTGTAGTACTCAAGAGTTGTGAGAAACTATCTCCATGGGCAGAGAACCTTCAAATTGTAAGAAGATGCAGTGAGTCCATTGCCTGGAAAGCCTGTGCTAATCCCAAGGGAATAAGGTGGCAATATACAGGAAAACCCCCCAAAGTATCCAGTCCAAAATGGAATGAAATGAAGGACTCTAGTCCAAGTAGAAATCAACAGGTACCTCCTGATTGGTGGTTCGAAGACGTTTCAATTCTGAGGATCGATCATTTTGTACGAGTCATCACTGCAATCAAGGTCAAGGGAATGAGACATGAATTAATTGGAGCAGCATTAATGCATTATGCAGCTAAATGGCTCCCTGGTTTGATCAAGGAAGGTTCAACAATGGATGATGGAAGCAATAGCACTAACAGTAATGGTAGCTGCAGTAGCTGGAAAGGAGGGCTCCATATGGTTGTGGCCGGAACCAAAGATGATATTCCAAGTGTTCAAGCCAAAGATCAGAGAATGATTATTGAGAGCCTTATTAGCATAATTCCACCACAGAAGGACAGCGTTACCTGCAGCTTCCTTCTCCGGTTATTAAGAATGGCTAACATGTTGAAAGTCGCTCCTGCTTTGGTTACTGAACTGGAAAAAAGGGTGGGAATGCAGTTTGAACAAGCTACATTGGCAGATCTTCTCATCCCATCTTACAACAAGACTGAGACATTGTATGATGTTGATCTAGTTCAGAGGCTTTTAGAACATTTCCTTGTTCAAGAATTGACAGAAAGTTCGAGTCCTAGTAGACAATCATTCTCTGAAGCAGCAGCTCAAAGGAGTACAAATCCAAATGCTAAGATGAGAGTGGCAAGACTTGTGGACAGTTATCTGACAGAGGTTTCCAGAGATAGGAATCTCTCATTGACTAAATTTCAAGTACTGGCTGAAGCCTTACCTGAATCAGCAAGAACTTGTGATGATGGCTTGTACCGAGCAATTGATTCCTACCTGAAGGTAAATCTCCTTAGAAATTCTTCTTCTTCTTTGTTAATTCCCTTTACTTCTTGAGTCAATTTCATATGGTCCAATGCCCTGGAATTTAAGTCCTTCGAAACTTTAACAGGCACATCCAACACTCTCAGAGCACGAAAGGAAGAGGCTATGCCGTGTGATGGATTGTCAGAAGCTTTCAATGGATGCATGCATGCACGCTGCACAAAACGAAAGGCTTCCATTAAGAGTTGTGGTGCAAGTTCTGTTCTCTGAGCAGGTGAAGATAAGTAATGCCATAGCCAACAACTCACTCAAAGAAACCGGAGATTCCCAGTTCCAGCCAGTGATTTCAAGCCGAAAAACGTTGCTGGAAGGGACACCACAATCATTTCAGGAAGGGTGGGCAACAGCCAAGAAGGATATCAACACACTCAAGTTTGAGCTGGAAACTGTCAAGGCTAAGTACCAAGAACTGCAAACAGAAATGGAAAACTTGCAGAGACAGTTCGATAAGATGGCGAAGCCTAAACAAGCATCAGCATGGACCTCAGGATGGAAAAAACTTAGCAAGCTGACTAAGATGACAAATATGGAAACACATGATATTGGATCTCAGATCACAAATACAGAACAAACTAGAAAGACACCTAGAAGGTGGAGAAATTCCATATCTTGATAAGTTTTATAAGTCAAGAAGTAAGATAGTTCTGCACAGGTTTTTCACCTCTCTATACCTGCTTCTGCATTCCTGGAGCTGTCTATTACACGTTCCTTTTCACCTTCTTTAGAATAACTCTTCAAGGGTTTTGTTTCTTTCTTTACCTCATTACAGGAATTATCTCAGGAAATTTTTTGTGCTTTTTTGTTGAATTGTTTTCTTGTATAATCAATATGATTGTTCCCTTGCGTTCTATGTTTTCCTAGAGAACCTCAAAATATCCATTTTCAATATGGTGAAACATCCACAGCTACATGGAAATCTTTGCCCTTGTAAAAGAAATAGACAGCCAAATCTCCCAATATCCTGTGGTATTTCTTAGGGAGTACCAAGTGTTGAATTCTTAAGGTTAACTCACTATTCCCAAGGCCACCCCTGAAAAAAAAGGGGGGGTGGGGGTGGGAGAGGATTCGGGAGGTATGTCTTGAGAAAAAAAATCAGGCTGAAAAATTCCAGATCTGACAGCAAAAGCATCCAGCTGATTCTTGATGAATCCAACTATATGAACTGTAGTTGACATACAATAAATTTGGGAAGTTGCTACAAATGGCACTACATCTGGTGGTAACTGCCAAAACAGGCCAAGACTTTAATTCAATCCGTCACCAGTGGGGCTATCAATAAAGCACCACACTTAAGCAAAAACCAGAAGCATGATTTTTTCCCATTTCAGATCATGTCTTTGTGAAAAAAGGCATTATTGGGTACAAAACTTTGCCCACTGGAAAGAAAAAGGCTGACCATAAAGGAACAACTTCTGACTAACAGAAAAAGGATGTCTTTTGGAATGACTGATGGTTCGGTTCATTGATCACATGAGATGATCTCCGCTACCATTTTCCATACTCAGATACGTTAAAATACGAAAGCTTTTCACTAAAGATCGCAGCTTTTTTCAGTAAAAGATCGCTTATCATTCACACTGGTATAAGTGAGTGGTGGAATTTCAGTCAGGTTATTGCTCAAACAAACAACAGAGAGAGATATCAGAGAGTGGGTGATCTCTGATTATTCATTGCTAAGTTGACCGTCAAAGAAATAGGTGTTGGATTTGAGACAATATTTAAGGGATAACTATGCAATTAAATCACACATAAACATATGCTCAAAGAAGCAAACCAACAAAAAAGTCACTACTGTTGTTGTTGCGGATCTACATCATCATCATCTTGTCATGTCCAGGATCAGGGTTCTCATGGCTGAATCCAAGCGGTTAAAGGGGCTATAGGCCATACTTCCATACGGGAAGTAAAATTGATAAGGATGTAACTAAATATTATAAAATAAAATAAACGTGGATATTATGATCCTTAGAGACGTGATAGTTGATATCTGAGATCTAAAAGTAGGACTGGACTATATGCTCTGTGGATTCAAATCTTTCTTCCTCAACCCTCACACTTTCCATTAGAAAAAATATATAATACTCATATCCTCTCTTGATATGGTGTGAATGGCTACCAAATAGTTGGGCGTAAATGTTGAGAAGATAGTATGGCTCCGGGGTGACAACTTATCCCCATATACCTGTATCAACCAATTAAGTAAAATGCTCCCATGAAAATGACCTTCTCACACTTTGATTTTGATTTGTCTAATCTGTCTACTTCAAGTCCCAAACTCTGTTCTTAATATTTATTCCCCCTTTCTTCTACTCGAAACGGGTCAAATCATTAGTTAAAGTCTGATATCATGCAGTCACAATTCATTTTCACTACCCAATAATCTTTATTTAATCATCATATCCTGTTCCAGAAAATTAAAGAACTTGTAGCCAAACATTGAGAATAAAAGAAGAAGGGACTTATATTATACATATGAAAGCAAAACAATCAGATGGAGTATTTTATATAGTCAAAAAGGTAAAAGGGCCATACATATATATTAGGAATTTCCCAATCATGGACTTTCTGCAGTGAACATAACTTCCCAATCTGCAAAGGGAGAAAATTTATTTTCATACATCAAGAAATGACGGTAAACAGCAATCAAGATTGAAAGTCCACGTGCTAATGAACACACCAAAGGAAAACTCTAAAAAAGAAGAAAAGAAGAGAGCCACCACACTTGCTACACAGCTCAAGAATCACCAAAGGGTGCAAAAACCAGACTTCACGACAAGATTTGATCATGAATTTGAATGAATGGTGGCTATGGAGCATCCAAATTTCATCATGAATCCCATCTTTTGAGGGCCCTCTTTGCCCTCTGCTAACTTCATGCTTTTACCACCTCCAATCTCTCATAACTACTCCTCCTTTGAGAGCTACATGTGGTAAAATCACAAAAAAGCACAGAATCAAGAAGACAAATTGAAGTGGAAGGAGGGACCCCCAGCACCAACCAACCACGCATGCACTTAATCCATGGTGATTTCAACATTTTTGGAATAAAGTTCCTCATTTACAGCACAGCCCACCATTGCCACCACCATGCGTTTAAGACTCTTGACTTTCTTTAATACCCCAAAACCTTTCAAAACAATCATTTCTAGTCAGTAACTGCAGCCCCATTTTCTTCACCTCAACTAAGCACAGAGGAAATTTCATCCCATTAACTATCTCTTTTATTGGCTCATCATACATACTGCAATTGACGTTAAAAAAACGAAAGCAGATAACTTCACAAAACACACAAGACACCTTACTATTTCATATCCAACAGAACATAAAGTAATAATTTTTTTCCCACAGGCATGCATCAACCTGGGAAGGGGGAAAGAACATCAGGTTGGCTAAATAGCTTCCAAAGTTTCGGCCTTTTGCCTCAAATATTTCAAGTAACTTATTGCTTCATCAATGATCAAGAGTGGGTCTTTACTCTTCATTCCAGGAAGTATACTTTCAAGAATTCTTAGTTTTTCCCAAATTTTAGCCTGCCTCTTCCTCGTGCTAAGAGTGGAATCAGTATCCTCATCCAGGTCCTTGCTTTTGGCACAGCTCGATTCCAAGTCATCATCATCATAATTTCTAGATCCAAACAATTTCGGTGAACTTATAGTGTCCTCTATCAATGATGACATCTTGTACCCACCATCAAGTAATTTTTGCCTTTTAGTTGAGCCATCAGAACTAGCAACTTCCTCTGTAAGTTCCCAAACTTTTCCATCCTCCTCAGGACCCCCTATGGCTAAAAAGGGAGAGTTCCCAGTGCTTGTTAGTTCATCATTTTCATCATCATCACCATCATCATCCTCCGTGTAGAAGCTAAGTAAGGCATTGATTTCTTCTGTGTCCTCACGAACATCACCACCTTCACTACTACTGTAATTCTCCTCAAGTTCTGTTTGAGCAATTAACTTCACTAGAGATGGTTGCCCTACTTTGAGTTTATCATCTTGAAAGCTCTGAGGACCAGTAGGCACATTTGGTATAACGGCCTGATTTTGGGAAGGGAAGTGGAAACGGCTGGAGAACAGTCTGATGTCTTTCCCAGACTGATCGAAAATAAGAAACCTCTTTTGAGCAGGGGAATGCAAATATCTTGGTGCAGCTTGGACACCATGTCTTTGGGAAAGAGCACAATGAGTCTCAGAATATGGGACTGAAGTGGGAACTACACTCCCCAAGGGAGGAAGTAATCGTTGGGCATGTCCACGAACTCCATTATGTTGGTCTGCTTCTAAACCCAGATATCCAAAAGCTGAAGCTCTTGGTTCTGCAAAATAAGTTGCATTGTTTGAACAAGAAGAATTCCACAGACAGTTTTGCTGAAAAGACTGAAGATCTTTGGCCGGAACCATCCAGCTGAGTAAATTATCTAATAAACAAAAACAGAAATATCATTGTGAACATTCCAGAAAGGAATCACGACTTTTTAATTCAATCAAAAATAGGATGTTCAGAAATCATACCACGAATCGCACTGTATCTCTGATCTTGGAACTTTAGAAACCAAAATAAAGAAGAAAACTTTCACTATGACTTGAAGACGTATGTAAAAGTAGCATCAATTACGTAACAGGTTTAAGCAAGTGACGGAAGTACTCGGCCTAGAGAACAAGAAACATATTGTTAGTGACTTCTTAATAATATGCAAGTATAAACTTAAGTCACGTTTGCAGGAAAAGAAACCCAAAAATGAAAAGAGCATAACTGAATGAAAAAAATCAGACAAAATTACTAGGATAGTAATCCATCATCTTCAACCAACCTGACAATTCTGCAATGGTTGAAAGCATGCTATCCCTCTAACTATAATAGTTGCTCTTCCAGCAATCCCATTCTCATGTTTTAATGTCCGGAATCTTGTCTGGCTTGCTGCTTGGCACACCATAACTTCCTTCGGACCTTCAATTAATTCTAAACTATCTAAAAAGTACCAGTCGATGTTGAACCAAGGTAATACCAAAGAAGAAAAATGGAATGAAAAAGCTACAAAGTCGAGAGTCTATCGAACTTGAAGGAAATACAAATCAATGAGCAAAAAAGGTTGGAGCAATGCTAGACAATGGACTCTGAGAAGAACTGAATATATCAAAATGAAGGACCTAAAAAGGCTTAGGACAATATCTGTTTAATCAGCTAATCATATAGATATAACAAGCAAGAAAATAGAGGTGAAAGGGTCCCATGGGTAGCTAGTTAGAAGAGAGAGGAGGACAGAGCTTGAATCAAATTTGGTAAGTCAAATAGAAGAAAATTACAGAATAACCCTGCAATATAAGTTCAAGGAGATAACTTGACGAAACACATCAATTGACAAACCAATCCACCGCATATTTTATGCCTCTCTACAAGAGATTAATGCAGCCACAATGGTTCTGCTGTGTAACCCGTTTCCTGCATAAATGAGAAAGACATAATTCATCATCCATCAGAAAATTTCATGGTGTCAAGTGAAATTATCTAGTCCATGAAAGCTATGTGTCACCCATTGCAACACAAAAAAGAATCTCCAAATTCTCAAACAACTTGAACAGTAAGAAGTTAAAAAGCACACCAGCCAAACATAAAGAGAACAGAACTAAATTTCCATCCTTACTTTTGTAGTTAGATACTCTCAAAAGTAACACAACAATGCCTTACTTAACCTTCCATGTTATCCTCATGACTACACTTCAAGAAAGCAAGAGCTAAAGAATCTCAATAACAAGAGAAATTGACATGTCCTGAGAAAATCATAAGCTAAAATCGTCGCTGGAGGAATTTGATCAAGAAATTGGGAAAACAAAGTATTAGAAGCTATACATCCTGTAGTTAAACAGATAAATTAATAATCTTCCCCAGCAAACTTCAATTATCAGAGATCCAAGAAAGTCTAGGCCGAGAAAAAAGAAAGAATTCAAATATGAACCCACTTCAATTACCAAATTTCAAAGATCAACCTGAGGAAAATTTCGGAAAAAGAACAAAGTGAAGACTTACAAAAAGAGAACCAAAAACAAGTCGATGAAGAAATCCACCCTTGTAATCTACAGAATCAGGGAGAGAAAGAGAGAACCTTGATGAACAGTTGATGGGTTTATAAAACTTTGCTCTTGGGAGAGGTAAAGGT
>JAWZTD010000048.1:2705483-2731114 GCA_035221335.1 Echites panduratus
TATTTTGGAACTGATGAAGCATAATAATGGAGGCAGGCAGGGAAGGGGCAACTGAGCAGGTGGCACTTAGCTTCCTAACTGTACCGACACAGTAAACGATAGAATTCAGCTGTTAATCCCTAAATTTGTACTCAGAAAAGACCAGCAAAGTACCCAAAGTAAAGGGGTCCCCATAAGCATGCAAATTCACATGTGCTGCTTTCGTCCCAAAATCCATCCAACCATTTCCTTTCCTTGCCTTACTCTTCTTCTTCATCCCTTCATAATAGGATGAAAAACTGCAGTTTTTCTTCCTTTCATCTTCTCTTACACCTGTGAATCCTCATTATTCTTGCCCGTCTTTGATTCCCAATTTGAGTTGATGTTTGGTGAGTTTTCAGTCATCATCGTTATCGGTTACGGTTACCACACTATGTAAACTGATCAGTTCGAAGAAATATTGACTGCCAATTTGTGTGAGTGGGCGAGAGAGAGTGAAAACCCCACGAAAAGAATCATGGAAATTGGGAGGATCATGGATTTGTTGCTTCTCTGGCTTAGTATAAGAACCGCCCGTGTGGTCATCGTGGGTGGAAACCACACCGCTGCCAGATTTTGCACTCGCTAATTAAGTCCGTAATTTTGTGCATTCTGCTTCTGCTTAATTTTGATTTTGTGACTGTCCCTCTCTGTCTTCCTCAATCTTGCTATAAGCATTTCTTGATTTTACAAGAATTTTCCAATTCTGTGAAGTGTGTTCTTCTGCATCAAAGTTTCAGCTTTGGGGCATCAAGCTTGTTGTCGGTGGGCGGGAATTAAGGCGGGGGCATTCGTTATTCCCAACTTTTTTACACTAATTTTGTTGCAGAAGTTGGAGTTTTTCATCCATCGTCGGAAGTGAAAGATGGATTTAGCTCACGGGAGGAAAGTAAGAAATGGGTTCAGGGTGAAGGAGTTGAATAGCATCAGGACTGGATTGAATTCCGATCCCCTATTGATCGTTAAGCTGCCGGATTCACGTGTTCTCCGTATCATGTCAAGGTCATTCTTCTTGGCTATTGTTCTGCTTGCATTGCCTTCAATTGGCCCTTTCATGAGTGGCTCTTTAAATGCTATACCCGAATCTAGTGTGGATCTTGATCTATCTACTTTCGAGATGTTTCCTGTCATTTTCCCTGATTTGTTCCAGGAGGGCCTTGTTAGAAGAGGTCACAGAGGCCTCATTGTGGGTTCTGATACCGATGATATGTGGAAAGATTGGGAGTTCTTGAATGAAAATGGCATTGATCTTGACTTTGTATGCAATTTGGATGCAATTATTCCAAATAGGGCATTTGATTTTGTGTTTGGATTGAACTTCAGGAGTGTCAAGCCTGTGGATCTTGTTCTCAAGACTAATGGCATTGTGATTACACAGATGAAAGATGAACCTCTAACTCTACTGCAGAAAAACCCAAACTATAGAATTGTGTATCTAAGGCAGTTTCAGAATACAATGGTGGCAATGAGAAAAGCAAGCTTAAGAGACGTCTTGGCCACCTCCACAGAGAAGTTTGAACTTTGTGGGATGACACAAGAAGCTAGGAAAGTAGCGTTGAGAGGCTTAGAGGATGCCTTGCTTGAGCCACCTAGACGTCCAGGACAGGCATCACTTAAGTCAATGAACGGAAGGGAGAAGATCAGGTTCCTTCCTGATTTGGTAGGGGACACTCTTGAAGCATATAGGCGTAGAATATTCATTTCAGATGATATAGATGGTGACGTCGAAAGATGGTTTTACAAGAACTATCCAACCAGGAACCAGCATTTCGAGATGTATAAGTGGGATCTGGGTTCATCAAGTATCATGGGGTCGTTGCCGATTTCCATCGGAATATCGGATTGGTTGAGGAGAAATGTAGGGAGAGAAGACTTTGTTGTGATGAAAGCAGAAGAACAAGTGGTGGAGGAGATAATGAAAGATAAAACTATATGCCTTGTTGATGAATTGTTTTTGGAGTGCAAGAACCACCGGCAAGACAAAGGTGAGGAACATGAAAGGAGAAGGGCTTATTGGCAATGCTTAGCATTGTATGGGAATTTGAGAGATCAAGGGGTTGCTGTACACCAGTGGTGGAATTGATGCCATTGGAAGAGCTCTATAATGTAACGTTGTGTGTTTTGTTTGATTGTACTAGAGAAAATTTTCCTGCAAGATTCACGTTTTCTTGAACCAGTTGGCATTCGATAATTGAATATATGCCTATGGATTTGTTTTGTTTGGGCATGTATTGAAATAATGTCTACTTTTTTTTTCTTTTTACATGTATTGAAATATTGTCTACTTTTTTTTTTTCTTTTTACAAGTGAGCTTATGCATTATCTAGGTACATCGGCTATTCCTCTACTTAAAGCTAAACATACCTAATAAAGATTCAGATAAATGTAAATCTGACTCACAAGATTAAAGTCTGCAATAAAACTTAGTTGCTGAAAAAGGCACGAAACCCACGCCATGTATAACCTGTATTATACAGGCAACCTCCACTAAGCCACACCCCGGTAATAGCAATACACAACAAAAATAAATAGAGCATATGGTTCTAGTGGTAATTTTTCCTGACCTCTAGTACTTCGTTAATGACAAGGATAGGTCAGTCAAGTGAGGAGGCCTCCAACAAAAGGTATGATTTTATATATGATTAATTTCTTTCTTTCCTTTTTATCCTGTACAATACAGATCATCCGAGATTTTTTTTTTCCTTTTTTCTGTTTTTTTCGCATAAGAATAATATACAAATGCTACAACATGGGGCTACAAACAATATTCCCTGGTTGATCAAAAACCCTGCAAAGGAGAGCTGGAAAAAGGAATTCTCTCCCAAGATGAGGGGATCTACACTAAATAGGACCACAAAAATGGAGGAAAAATCCCTCCTAACCTAAGAGTCTCCAGATTCAATACCAGCTTCAGCTTCTGCCAAGCCATGAGCATTTTGGTCTAGTAAGAAGTCACAAAGCTCCAGAAGTTGATCAGCAAGTGGAGGAATACCTGGATTGCGTCCATCGTTGTACTTATGTGCATTGAATGTGATCTGCCACACATCATGCCTGAATTCCTCACGACTCTTGTACTCCAGCTTCCTTACCTTATCTCTGATTGTGGAGAGATCCATTGGTCGTTTTATGATTTTAAGGTAGTCGGGTGCTTCCTTCTTGGATACTGGTTTCAAGAAGAGGTATGATATGTCATGTCTCTCCTTCAGAGTATCAACTATGCCCTCCAGAATGTTTGATAAACCAACCTGCAATTTAAGAGTAGGTATTATTTTTGATGGAGACAGTAATACAAAGCAGTTGAAGGTGCAGTAATTCCAAAAAAAACAAAAGCTCAAATTTAAGATCAAACAAGAATTATCTCAAAGACAAAGAGCCTAACCCTTTTGAATTTAGTGCCAAAAGGAATTAGGAATGAGCATGGTCTCCTGATGCTTTACTCTTTGGGCTCCTATTATAGTTGGAAAGAGTACCTAGACCTCCATTCCTCATACCCCCACTCTATTTTTCAGCTCTCTTTTGGTGGAATTGGAGAAATGAAGTATGCAACCAAAGAACATGCAGATTTCCCAGTATAAAACAGTAAACATGAACATCAAAATAAAGCCCTTTGTTGCCCAGACCATACACAAGAACAGTACACACTAATTTTTTGGTTATAATCACATTTTGCATTTTTGCCAGACCACAATCAATGACTTGAAACAAGAAACTTATTACTAGTCCATGTGCAACTTGTCTCCATCTATAGTATTTTTCTTTTTTTCTTCTAGAAGCATCTCTACTGATTTGAATGATAAGTCAAAGCAGATTGAATCATAAAAGTATACTTGCCTCAGAGCTTAGATAAATTAAAATGTAGAACTATAACCTCCCAGGCTTCAACAGACTAACACCACAGCTGGACTAAGGCTCAGTTTGTAAAATCGATACCACAGAAGAAAATACTACTGGATAGCCTAAGCAATGATTCAGCAGTTATTTTCAATCAATTCCATATAAATAAAATGGAGACTGAAGAAGCCAGCATATTTCCGTATACAAACAAGTCCATATCAAAGAATCATGCAAATAGAAGACTTCTAATCCAATTAAAACAGGAATCTGAAAGAATTTATTTGTAAGCCCATTTAGCAGAAAAAAATAAGTCATATGACAAACAACAATCACCTCTCCCCCTCGTCTGCGCTTTGTAGGTGTGGCATAGCCTGCAGCATATCTTCCAATATCTGGTGCTGCCCTCCTCTTCGTAGCTCGCTCGGGTATTCTTCGGTCATTTCTTCTGGGAGGAAGATCATCCAGGTAATCATCTCTTATTTCGGGCCTTTTATTCTTTTTCTTCTTCTTTTTGGCTTTTTCACGCTCTTCTTCTTCTCTTTCCCTACGAATATCTTCTTCATATCTTCGGATCTCAGCTAGCCTCTCCTGCTCTTCTAAGGCCCTTGTCTGCTCATCATACAACCTGCGGGCTCTTTCCTCTCTTTGAATGTCAGCCATTCTCCGCTTTTCTTGCTCCTCAAACCACCTTCTCTCTTCTCTGTTCTTCCTGCTCACTGCCAGATCAGCAAAGTGTGCACTTTCTCCCACTCTGTGCTTCTCCAGACCTGACAGTTCAATAATTTTCTTTGTCTTTCTATACTCAGTTCCTGTGCTACCCTCTTGGCTTTCATCATCCATATTAATTTCTTTTGGTCGTTTGATTATGATTTTCTTACGAGGTTGATCTCTCTCTACCTCCATTGGTGGCCTTATAACAATTGGAGGCTTGTGTTCAATCTGCACATCTTCAGTTTTCCTGTTTGAAAAAATAATTTTATTTACTTTGACAACAGATTTATTTCCAGTTTCAGCATCTGATGTTGAAGGTTTGTCTGAATTCTGAGAAGTGGCAGGAGTCAGCTTATCAGGAGGTTTCTCATTCATGCCACATTTGACTTTCAGAATTTTTCCTTTTGAACTAGACTTGTCATCCTCATGAGCATCAACCACAGCAATTTTTGTAGCACTTTTCTGTATTAGCTTCTTTGGAAAAGTTTTCTGCTGCGATGATTCCATTTGGTCAGATGAATTAGGTTTTCCCGAGCCTTTTTCTGATTCAGTATTTTCAATACGTGTTTCCTGATCTTCACCATACTTTGGACAATTCTTGTTGGTCCTCATATGACCAAGCTGATAATTATATGGAAATATAGATCAATGTTGACCATTTTAGTATAATAACCATCAGAAATGTATTGTAGGCACATACCTGACCACATGCTCCACATACAAAACTCTCTCTTGCTGACTTCTTTTCCTTGATAATCTGTTTTCAAACAGAAGAACATTTCATGAAAATGTGAGTCAAGATTAAACAGACAAAAAAATATATATATTTTAAGCCAGCCAAATAGGCATTCAAGCAACAGTTTGGTGTCAAACAAATAAAGTAAAAATTCTTTATAGAGGACACGTGTAATACCTTGATTCCATCACCCAGTATTTTAACCTTCTTCTTCAGTAATTCCATGTCTTCAACATCTATCTTTTTCTTTGGTTTCACCTTTCCAGGGATGTTCCTTTTAGCTGAGATATTGTCCTCCTGCACTCACCAAAATGATACATGGGAAAAAATATCTTTCCAAAATCACTTTAGGATCCACACTGTATTTTCATTACTCTTGGGACAGAATTTCACAGCAAAGCCATTTTATTCCCTTCATAGTAAATTATATTAACATTGCCATATGAAACACCAAATTCCCTCATATGTTCTAAAGTTACTTCAAGAACGGAAATATAACTCACTGCATGAAGTTTCAGTCAAAACTTGCAACCTAAAAGGTTACATCTGCCAACTCATCAGCCTCAACCATTTCTAATTTCCAAATGAGAATCCATCCAGCTGAACAGGCAAACACCAACATTCCCCAAAAAACCCTAACCTCATTTTTCCAGGGAACAAAATAAATAAACAAGAGAAATATTGATACCTCTCTCTGATCTCTAGTGAGATTCTCTTTTGACAAACTTTGTCTGTCAGGTTGCACACTTTGCTTGACAAATGTGTTAACTTTCTTGACTCGCTCAACAGGCTCTGAAACAAATTTTGATAGTGGGACTGGTGCTCGCCCAATCTGCTCCACTATGGCCCGAGTCTTTTTCTTCTTCTTTCGATCAACTTCATCATCTGCAGGAATGATTATCATGGTCAGAAATATATTGACATGAAGGAAATATCTAGTTAAAGGTCAACATTCAGGAAGAAAGCTTACAACTACCTTATATAATGACATTATAGTAAACACAGAATTAACAAGCATGTCCAAAGAACGTTATAACCTTATCTAGAAAGGGGCCAAATATAGCGGTGATCAAAAAACATTACGACAACATCAGCACATACTTTTTCTTAAGATCTCATTTGAAGTGCAGTAAGCATCCCATGTTACAATTTTCTTAATTTAATGTAATAGACCTTAGTTCCCTTAATCATCACCCATTTCATCTTCAAACTTTAATGGTTGAATAACTCATAGAAATATCTCTTATCGTTTTCCCTTCATTAACCAGCACCATAAGTACAAACCATCTTCAGTAATAAAGCCACAGAAAAGAACATAATATATTCACGCAGATAGATAAAGATAAAGACCCTGCTAAGAAACATCTCATGGTCTGGGTCCAAATAATTCAATGTTCACTTGAAATAAACCACCACAGAGGAAAAAAGAATTAATCATGTTGATAAGGATGCAATATATTTGAAAAGATTTGAACAACATGACAATGCAACCCCCTACAATAAATGGACAGTTATTTGTTGTAACAAAAATAGCAACTGTCTAGAAGAAACAATGAATAGAGACCCCATACCATCCATAAGCATCCTGCACAATTCTGCTGCTTCTGCTGCCTCATCTTCTATTTCCTCTTCTGCCTGTGCTTGAAAAGGATGCCTTCTCATTTTAAGACCCTTGACCCCATCAACAGTATCATGTTTGGAAGCATGGCCACCATCTTCGTCTTCACATTCCTCTGCATCCAGAAGATTTTCCAAGTCTCCGGCAAATGAATCCAGATCACTGTTAGCCTCTGAATCACTTTCATTCTCTTCACCTTCAAAAGCTGAGAGACTTTGAACTTGTCTCTCCCAAATCTCCTGACACTTTTCTCTCGTTTGCTGCTGCAGCTGCATGAAGGACATGCGCTGGCCACGAGCATACTTACTGATTGTTGTTGGATCAACCTTGACACCTGATGCAGCTTGTTCACTTGAAAGTTTACGAATCATAGCAATTCTGTGCCACCTAGTTTGCTTTTCAATCTGCTCTTCTGGTACATTAAACTTGAGCAGAACCTGAAGTAAACAACCGAAATCAATACAAATAAACAAACATCAAGAAAACATTCTATAGAAAAATAGAGGGACAAAAGAGTTATAACAAAGACATACTCTTAAATACAAACCTGCAAGGAAAAAAGAAGGTTAGTAGGCCCCGGAGAAAATAGTTCAGTTAGGATGGAAAATTGAAGAGTAAATTTGTTGTGTGTGTGGGTTGTGGGGGGGGGTTAACAGCTCCATCACCCTCCCAAATTGCACGTTTTATAACAGAAAAAATAAGTTGAATGAATCATGATTTTGTTTAAGGCTTTGATTGGTTCTGGAGGACAGTAAAAGGCACCTTCACTTGTACTAGGGGAAGTAAACAGGCACACTTTGTTTGGGATGAAAGGAAGAAGATGCAGAAGGAGAAAAGATGGTGAGAGTCTTTGATTTATTTCATTTTTTTAACACATAAAAATGAGAAAATGTAAATTACCATCTCCTCCTCAATAATTAAGAAGGTTAGGGGTGCCTCGTGTGTTCAAAGCTCTTAAACTAAGAAGGTTATCTAAGTAATTTAAATCAAAACTATATTTGTTTTAGGAAAGTGGACACTCACTTTTGGAAAATATAAAACAAAGATATGAACATTCAATTCCGGACACAGGAAGTATAAGTAAGATTTGCGTCAAAATCATTTATGCTGAATGCAGATAAAAGCATTAAGTAAATTTCACATCACCCATATCTATATTCTGAATTTAGAATAAGTTATTATTTTCTTAGAAATGATTTTTAAAACTGCAAGCTCAACACACCTCTCTTGCTGCATCCATACTTAATCTTCGTAAATCAGCATCTGTCCCAGTCACAGTTGTTCCTTTGCTAACAACAGCCTTTTTCTTGACCATTGCATTCGACATTGGTGCCTTAGGAGTGTTACGAACAAAACTGAAACCCAGCCCACGTCCAGATGGATCACCAACACCAGTGATTTCCAAACGTTCAATATTTTCTCTGTCCTGCGTGGCAGAGAAGGCAAAACATTTAAAAAGTCCATCAGTTTATGTAGTTTATCCACTCAAATCCAAAGGAAATGAAATTAATATCAAAGAAAACTAGGATTATTGCAAAGAAGAGGTAAAATTATCTTTGTAACAGATCCAAAGAAGTATTATTTTACATTCAAAGATCACAAATTCAATGAACTATGTACACATTATTATTGCATGTGAATGCTATACCTGATTTGTACAGGCAACAAAGTTGGTACTCAAGTTCCATGGGGTTATCTGCAGTTCCCTTTCAATGTGTGATGCAGCAGCTAAAGCAATTGCTTCATCAGGAAGCTGGTTCATTGCAGACAAAAGCCCTGTAGGTTGAGTCAGCCTGGTAATCCCTAATCGCTTAAGCCTGTACAAGCCCGCTTGCATACTTTCATAGGCACAAACCTAAGATAAAATGAAACATCATTTTATTCATATTTAAAAAACTTAAAAAGAAAAAATAAATCTAGCAATTTGACACATTATCTGGGACGAAAAATTTTAAATGGAGACACTGAAATATCGAAATAGCCAATTAGAGAGAACTTCTATTTCACTGCCTAATTTTACTTTGGAAGAGACACGTGAAGAAGGTAGAGGAGAAAGGTAAGTGTAGCAGGTGTCCACAGCCATCCTTCGGGGATAAGAAAACAATAAGACACTTTCCCCAAAGACACTTCCACCTAGGGTTTTCCATCCATATTCTGTAACAAGTTGCTCACAATGCAAAAAACAAAAGAAATTGCTTGGACAAAGTTGAGGATATAATGATTTCATTAAGCATCAAATTCAATAGAGTAACAAAATGCTAGTTAGTGAGGATAAAATTCCACACTACAATTCTGCAGTTACAAATGAATCATTCAAGTAACCAGTGAAATCTTCAAATATCTCTCCATTTCAAATGCTTCAAACAGATGTGACAAAATAGTCTTATCATAATTGGACAAAAAAAGAAATGACTATTCTGTCACACAACACGGAATGAGATCAGGAATTATAGATTTAGTTTCTCAACTTACACAACAACTCCTAACCCAAATTCAGTCGCAGACTTTGTTTTCTTGAATGCCCAGAATGTCTTGTGCCTTTCCTTAAAATGAAACTCTTTTCAATACTTTACACACACACATATAAGTAACCAAACCCATCATCTCTCACTTTTACATCTCTTAACTAATGCACACAATCAAAAGTTGTGATTCAAGGTAGTACAATAAAGTAAGACCATTAATTTAATACTAATTCAATTTCCTTTCCACTTGCACAATTTGGAAATGCCTACCCCTTAAGAGAACTCTAAATCTGACGGGGCTGTCTAGATAAAAATACCAAGATACCCTTTTCAAGATTTTTTCAACTTCAAAAGCATGTGTCATCTTGCAAAAACTAAAACAGATAAGCTATAAAGATTGAATGAGATGCAAATATGATGGTAAAAGTATAATAAATGTTATCTTGATTTCATAAGGTGACAAGTATTTGAGGGAGAAAAATCACAAATTGAGAAAAGCAAAAGCAAACAGAAGGAGCATCTTCAAACAGCATAAGAAAACTGCTGACCAGAGCTACAATGCACAACCACTTTTCAATAGTATTAACAGCAATAACATTTAGCGCCTAAGGATAATTTGTCCTTTGGGTCATTTCTTATCACTGTCTGCCTGATCTCTGATACATGCAATCTTCTGTGGCACTCTCATTTACATGCAAGACACCATATCTTATTTAACCTCTTCATGGTTGTTGCCCTCTAGAATAACATTTTCCTAATCTACCTGAACTTTTTGAACTGGCCATGACCACAAATTTGTATCCAAAAAGAGAATGTGGGGAGCAGTAGTTAACTTGTCACAGACTCACATTTTCTGGTGTCACCATCCTCCTCAATTCCTCTTCCAAAGGAATCCGAAAATTGTGCCGCATCACCCACAGGAGCTGTCCATTTGATCCTCTCTGAAAAATAAATTGGGCGAGTATGAAAGATAGCAAATGCATATGGAAACAGCAATAATGAATTGGAGAAGAATTGAAATAAAACAAGGTAAGGACCCAGGTTGAAATAGAACCAAGACTACAAAAGAATGTTTACTGGAACTCCTTTTCCTCTTTTCTCATCTTATTTTCTTCCCCTAATCTTTTGCACACTTGTGCATTGCCTGGTTACCTTTATTTTCTGTCCTTATCTTTGGCTCCAGGAGGTGGGAATAGAATTCCAAATATAATTCTCCATCCTAAAATTCTTATCAAAATTTTCCAGTTTACTTGCCAGTTCTGTAAATCCATGGAATAGTTAATATTTTCTAATGTTTATCCTTGCATTAAACTTTACGAGAGACAGTACTTTTATCCATAAGTGCGTTGAAGATGCAAAAGGGAGAGAGATGAATTGATGAAAATTACCAAGAAGAATGTTTTGGCTTACATTGTCGAAGATGAAAGAAAGCATTAATGAGACGAAACAATTAACGGATTGTAACATTTTATGGAAGGTTATTATGATCATTTAAACTTATTTTTTCAAAATTTTGGAGATTCCTTCATTCAAGCATCATGTCCTAAATTGCCAAGATTTAGGGGAGTAGATAACTAGATATCAACAAACTTGACACGAACAAGTGATACCTGCAAATCAGCACAGTGTTTTAGCCTTTTCCGAAGAAATGCTTCTGAAAGGCTAGGAAACTGTGCTGATAATTCATCTGCACGAACAGAAGGGCGCAAGCCTCGTTTCTCAACAGCACGAAATTCACGGTATAGATATACCAGCAACCTGTTCATGATGTACATCTGAACACCTTTTGATCCTGGAGCCATAACCTCCATGTGAGGCTCCTAAACAGATGACAAGCAAAATGCTTAGAAACATTAGCATTGAATCACTTATTGCAGATATGTCAATGTCTGCAGTGATTTTGAGCAATACAAATCATCAATCTACATAAACAGGTGAGAAACATATAGAAAGTGAAAGGAACCTAGAATTACATTACAAAACACATCCTATGCAGGTGCAGGGTTGATTTGATAAAATCATTCATGAATTTCACATTGCAAAAGCTCAGTATTTTCTTAGTAGGAAAATGAAGAGAAATCGGCCGAAAACCCATGATCTTGAACAGCACCAGATACTGCAACCTTGTCACAATCACCATAAACATCTGATCAAAAAAGGCCATTAAAAGCCGGGGTAGCTTGAGAGTGAACCAAAATCACAAGAACCACCATAACTGAATTTCCAGCTCCATACGTGGACTGCAAATCATTAAACTCCCCTCAACCACCTTAAAGTGCAAAAGCTCATTGGCCAATATAAACTTCTTTATAATTATGCTATTTTGATGCGTTGAAATCATTACAAAACAAAAACAACAATAAAATGAAAGCAAATTCTAAAAGATAATACATCACTGCCTCGTTAACTGCCAACAACCAATACTATATAATCATCTGATGTTCTATTTTGCATTAACACGAAAAATTTAGGATAGCTTTTGACCCTGGACAAGGTTTCACCTTACCATATCATTAGTTATAAAGATATGTATTAGTGGAACTCAGATCAGGGCCCCTAATTTCCTTGCAGGTACATTAGGAGCATGGTGGCATAGCTCCAACTGTGCCAGGCACACCAGACAACATATTAGAAACATCCTGTAAAGTAGACATACCACAAGATGTACCCAATACTTTTCATGTGGTGGGTGCCACATGCCTGGTGCTATAGTATCAACTATTTTTAGTGTACCTGATACAGTTTAAGATGAATCAAATGCCTCTAATGTCAGGACAAGAACATAGAGGGCCAGAATCCATTGAATCATCTTCCTTAACTAAAAGAAGGTTAATGTGGAAATATTTAGATATCTTGGGGCTTCCAGAAACAAAAATGTATACATTCAATTCCAAAATGGAGCGAGTAGTAACAATAAAAATAAAACAAATGTTGGTTCCAAACCTAAGATTGGATGTACTAACTGAAATACTGCAACTTCAGCAGCAAAGAACAAGTACAGATCAAATGTTCTAGAACTAACAAGCTCCACCAATAATAAGGAAATCCTTTAAACTTTTATAAAATTAACCCATTGCACTTGTCTTCTATTATTTGAACCTCGGTGAAATAGGATTACTAAATAAATGCGGTTATCTTAACTTCAGAAACTAGAATATCCACAAATATGAAAACTTAGCGGATCTCATTCTGAGGTTGTCTTCTAAGGCTCAAACCTTGGGCATCAAAAAAATGATGAATTCTCAATTTGAGACATAATCTTGTTTAGTTTTGCCTGAGCTGAGAAAAGATATAAGTATTTTCTTCCTTTCCACAAAGAATAAGGAGACAAATGTTGATATGAGTTGATATGAACTTCTCAAATTAACAGGTAGCCCAATAATCCTATGATTCCAATCTCAAATGTTGCTTCCACGGTATGCTCATCTTATTGAGAATCTTGAATATTCATAACAGTATCAGAATTTGATTCACCAGGCAAATCCTTGGGAGGAGTTTCATCACGCCCATTCTACATCGATTTTCGCTATCTCCCCTAAAAGGAGGGCAAAGGCCCAAAAGCAAAGTTGACTGCAGAAGTTGCATGCCTTCCCAGCACTTTCTTCAAGCCCTTTATGACTTCGATTTTGATCCCCAGATCAATATCTCTCAACCACTACAAGCATTAATCCATCTTCCCCCAAACTTTTTCTCCGTTAGACATTTCAATATCTCAGCTTCTGGAAATTATGATTTTGAATATAACTACACAACATATATGATCTTGGCCTATTCTCAGTTACTAGAACCTTTTCGAAACTGTTGCAGAAAGTAATTTTGGAAAAAGCTGTTTAGAAACAAATATAACCTCATCATTACGCAAAAGTTGCTTTAAACAAGTATCACTAGGGTAGATTTTCCTAACATAGATCTTTTTCAGCTTAATATAGTAGTGAAAAAGTAATCAAGCACGATAAAAATAGCTTTTAGCTGAAGAAAAAGGGGTAAAGTATCGATATGAACACTGAAGTTGTAAGGTTTTTCAATTTGACCATTCAACTTTCAAACATGCCAATTTGACAACTTGACTTTGAAAATTTGTCAATTTGACCATGACAATGTTAAATCCTTCGAAAATTTTCACAGAATTGATGGTGAAATTGATAAAAGTTACAGTGTTAAATGGGTAAATTGCAAATCTCACAAAGTTAACTGGTAAAATTGACATATTTGAAAGTTGAATGGTCAAATTAAAAAAATGATTCAACTTTAGTGGTCATATTGATACTTATGCCAAGAAAAAGGTCAAAAGCAGTAAGCAACCGAGAACAGGCACCTAATTGTTGAGCACCAGACGTCAGAAATCTTACACCTTGACAAGTTACCACTTGATAAAGACATTAGAAGCATTATAATCATTATGGAAGTTTCCAATCATTACACTGTAGGATAGAGTGCTAGTCATATGATAATTCCAAACAAGCAGAGAGGGAATCGAAGTTTAATGAGTTAGTAAAGCAATTAGCAGGACATATATAAAATCTTTGTATCAATAAGCACCTTTTACGCTGACATCTGCCAGTGTACCAACTTCAAGAAAACAGCCTAATTTTTTAATATAAGAAAATCTTAACCAAACTAGACAAACCAGTCAACAAGCACGTTGACGTTCAACTCAACAGCATTAACAAATATCAGCACTAAAGGTTTCCAGCAACATATATATTAGCATATATATTTCAAGATCGAAACACAAAATCAGGTAAATTTTTCGTCTAACCTGTTGTCCTACAACATCAATCCTGTCAATCCTTCTAATTGATAGTTTTCCCTTTGCAGATCGAACCAGTAAATAATCAGTTGACGATACTTTATGTGGATATATAGGTGCCCTATACATGTTTGTTTCAAGTGATGATTGACTGCAACCAGGCTTCATGTCCCCTAGAAAAGGGGATTTATCAGCAGGATCTAGGACAATCACACTCCCCAAGCCACTGTTCTCAGTTCTCATTGAGCTTCCTTTCTGATCACCTGGAGCAGATTTTTGATAGTAAGTGCAGAGTCTAGCACCCATTCCAGCATTTCCCAGGAGTAAAGGCCTCTCCTCACAGTACCTGCATTTGTCCCCCTGTAAATACTCATAACAGAATGTTCTCCTTTTTTTGTGCAATGTGTTGGTAAGGGGAAGAGAATTGCAAAAGAAGACAAAGTAAACAGCACAAAACATGTTATTTGAAGTTTCAATGGAATAGCATATCCACATTGTACAAGCCTCATATCTAAAGAAATCATATTACAAAAACGTGCTTATACGTAAAATGGTAAAAGGAAATCAATGGAATTCTTTTTCAAGGCTAACAAACATAGATTTCGAGGATCTCCCTTCTTGAGCTTGCATTTCTCACAACATGAAAGAATACCTTAGTTTTCAAAAAAAATGAACTACCCAACCACAAAATGCCAAAGCCAGCTTATTGGAATGCTTATACATACAGGACGTGACCTACAGCAACTTTCTTAACCTATGCTAACTTCATCATCAGAGTTCAACTAGTCAAGCCATCTCAAACTTTTGCAAACACCAAGTGTAATTGGTGAGACAAATATACTAGATGAAGAAGAGCACATGTAAAAATAATATTCATGCAGGTGCATGACATCATCATTTTTATTGCAAGGAAGGAACTAAGACTGCTCAGAACCGTAGCAACAGTCAAACCTACAGCCAAAGCAATAGTGTACATTCCAAATAAGAATTCAGAAAGATGCTGCAAAGGAAGTTTGCAATTATTAATACATGGAGTCAAAATTACATCCTATTGTTTAAGCTGCACAAAGCCATTTCAGACGAAATTAACACGAAAACAGCAAGATATGGAGAACCTAAAATATTTTTTCTAGCAATTCAACTTCAAGAAGTTTAGAGAGATTCCTAACAATTCATAGTCTTGGAAGAGCATGCAACATTAAACCTATGGATTGTATAAGCAGAACCTATGGATTGTAACAAACATCATGGTCTCATACGATCATGCCCTTTTCTAAATTTGGAATTTGGACCCAACAACAGCGAATGGTTTTATCCATAAGAACAGGTTGGGGACTATCAACATGAATGATGGCTAGATAAACAAGCAAGTGCAAGAAGCAACCTCATATCAGATCGGTGAACAGCTCAGTATAACGAGATATCATTTAAAACAACAATATTCTACTGTTATATGGATGAAGGAAAAAGGTTGAGTACTTACTCCATCAGGAAAACATGACCATCCTTAACAGAAAGATCAGACTTCTTCTTAAATGCCCCAGGAGGACGTAGAGATTTGTTCTCACCAGGGAGTTTTTGTGCCCTTGGCAACAAATGTACTTTTGTGCGAACAAGCTGCAGCAATGAATTAGGTCTAACATTCTGTTCAGCCAGAGATTTCTGATCTTCTAGCTCCTTACCAGAGTAAAATATTTTCACTGGTTCGGAAAGTTTAAAATCTACAATAAAAAACAAAAGACGGTAAAAATTTTCCCAAAAATGTGAGACTCTTAAATACAAACTGTTAAATGACACAGAAAAATAATGAAAAACAGATGACCTAGCTTCTTTGAAGCTTTTGCTTTAACTGAAGAAATGATTTCTTCGGCATCCACATGAAGTTTACATCCTTTTCCTCCCAAACTCTTTAATATGATCTTCATAGGTCCTTGCTTAGGCAACTTCTCTTGTTCCCTAAGTACAACCTCATAATTATGAGGATACCACTGTGCCCTTGGTCGATGGAAATTAGCAATATCTTTGCTGCAAAAAAAAAAAAAATTCGCATATCCACATTTAGCTCAAAAAACTTGATACACTCCTGAAAATGGTATGTAAATAAAAAAAAACCTGAAAAAATCAAATGGAACATCGACAACAGTACTGTGAAAAATAAACAAGGTCAGATAGCTGAATATTGAAAAGGCTAGAGGACAACACCTGTATACATTCTTGTCTAACTGTAAGAAGAGCAATAAAAACCCAGTCTAGAAGGAAGAGCAAAGTCAAATACTCTAAAATTCATTTTTGTTTTATTACGGATTCTAAGTAACCATACTCAGCTTTTTGTAACTTCTATAAAGTTCAGCTAAAGGAAAACACAAAATAGAATCGTCTCAAAGATATTCCTATCATGGAAGAGATGTGTCTCTTGCTTTTCTTGCAGTACCTAGGCAGGATATCTAGGCTTTGGTTTTCTAAGTAGATTTCAAGGTGCACAACTTTTCTAAACCAGTGAAGCCATTTTTTCTATAAGATAAAAGACTTCTTTATGTTCTCTGAAATCCAGTAAAATCCTCAATGGGTGGATATCAGCAAATATTGCTCAGAAGAATTTTAGCACAATGGTTCCTTATATATGAACATTGTATTCAGCATATCACTTCACTCTGTCTGTGCTAATACTACTTTCAAGCAAGTTCTTCCATGCTCTGTAGTCTGCCCTTCGATAAACTTTACTGTCATATGTATTGCACATAACACATGTAGACAGTTAAGAACCGTAGAAGCATTTGTTGCATATTTGTGAGCTAACAAGTAAACTTGAAAAGATAAGACAAGATACACGTGTAGATAAATCTGCATGCACTGAATTCTTACTTGCTTAGCTTGGCTTTCATAGTCTGCAATTTTAGTGCTGGAATGGAATGCAGAACTTTGAGGCCATGAGCAGTGCGCTTTTTCATGTGAGATTTTAGCTGTTGAGAAGACTTTCTGTTTGAATAAAATTTGTCATTTGAGATATTAAACCGTCCACCTGACATGACTCCATGACCATGTAGCTCCAAAGAGTCACCAGAATTGGCCTTTACAGACCGCGTTATAATCATAGCACCTGCATGCTGCTGTAAATGCTTACCATCTTTGCTATCTAAAATTTCAAAAAGCATTTGTTCATCTCTAAGGTCGAAAATCAGCTTTGGCTTTGAAATGCATTTTTCTGGTTCCCAAATTATGTTATCTAACCAAGATCCGTCTAACAGATCCCTATTCTGCAATGTAAGCTTGTCAAAACGTCTAACAGCATCATTAAGAATTACATTAGAGCCAACATCCTTTCTTACAGTAGTTTTGTCCAGAGTATCTTGATTAAATCGAGAGTCCAACCGTAGTAGTTGCGGATGATTAAATTTTTCAGATGTGGACACATGTGATGGTTCAGAACTATTGGTAGAACCAAAAGGTTCCAATGAAATGGGACGGTTGCGAAACTCAATTTCAGAATCTGGCAGTGAAGAGTATGGATCACCCTGTAGACCACCCTTGTTATCATCCAACATATCAGCATCAGACCCAGACTTCTCATAGGTCTCTGTAGAATTATTACTCAACACTGGAGAATTATCCCAAATGATACTATCCTCCCAATCTAATTGATCAAGGGGATAAAATTTTGGACTATAAGACTCATTACTTTCTGTAGTTAGTATTTGTGACAAATCATCTTTGAATGTGTCAGAACCATGGCAAGAGTCAATACTTTGTTCATCTTCTAAATCAGTTTTATCAGACCCATGAATAACTCCAAACTTTTCTGAGTCAAAATCATCATCAAATCTCTCTAAATTCTTTTCTTGAATCACTTGAGCCCGCCTAATGCAAGCAACATCCTGGAAAGAGCACTTCAGGAATGCCTCCTCATCTTCTTCCACGGATTCATTGGTATTAATAGTCATGTACATCTCTGCAAGAATTTTAAAAATTAAAACACCACCAAAAGTAAAATTCACCAGACATGAAACCAAAAAAAAAAATCATTATTATATTACATGCTTTCCAAAAAATGTACAAATTCGTTTCAAAAACTAACAAATTTGCACACTTTTCAAGTTGACAGAAATATCAGGTACAGAAACGACATACCTTTAGGAACAGGATACTTGCGCTCCCTTTTCTCAGCTTTCTTTAGAGGCTCATGAATGCCAAAAATTTCTGAGAAGCGTAGAATGACACTTCCATCTTCAATGCAAAGAATAGGAAGTGGTGTTCTCCTTTTAGCCATAGATGCCTCTTCCAAGGAACCTTGATCCTGATGAACCATTAAATTGCATACAAGTTAAGACAAAATAAATGCAAGCAAAAGCAGTTATAAATTTCAAGTGAGAAAAAGAAAAGCTAACAATGCTCAAACATTCTTGGGAAGAAAGCAACATGTGAAGTTATAATCCCATTCACTGATGTTATCTCGATATGACTTATGATTCATCTTATTCAAGAAGCATCTAGCAACTACCTTGCTCCACATTTGCAGGACCAAGCAGTGGAACAATGAATAAATTATCTCCAACGATGAATGCCAACCAATGATTTTTTGCATTATGAGATGCATTTGACTGAAGGAGGCCAAAATAAACTGTTTCCTGAGACAACTATAGATAGGAAACACCTCACCAATTCCAAATGGAGGATAAAATCCAGTCCCTAAACAACAGGAATAGATACTAAAATGCATATAATGAACTGTACTAGGTACCATCCATTATGCTTCAACAATTAATGAACTAGACAGGAATAGAGTAGTATTTAAAACAATTAATGACAACAGTCAAGTCAACTGACAGCGATAACCTTCCTAAGGTACACTAACATTCATTTTCATAGAGATTGTCCCGATAGTTAACCAAGAATCAGAAAACTAAACATATGAGATCCAAAATGGTAGTCAGTTTTACCAGTTTGGAACCGGTAACATGTACAGGCGAAAAGCATAATGCTTTAACTCTTGGGTAAAGATAGAGAGGATATGAGAACAAGTTAAATCTCAAATGCCAACCTCTTGGGAATCAATGATATCAGCATCAAAGCTTTCCGATTCAGGTGCGTCTTCAAATGCATCTCCAGATGAAGAATCATCCTGAAGTTTTTCCCCTTGAGAAAGAACTTCCACATCATCATTATGCAGATCTAAACAATTCATTAATGGGCAATCAATTCAAGTGATCAAAGCATAAGGGCATTATTAACTAATGTAAGAAAATAACCATAGTTAACTCTGGTTTAGGAAACTTGATTCGTAAACTATAACATTCGGATCACATGTTAATTAATGGTTACAACTAACTAAAAACTACAATGGAAACAGTTAACTCTAACAATTCCACTTTGAAACATAATACAGTATAAGTGAATATTTGGTAGCTGTGAAAAATGAGAATCCCATAAACAAGAAAACAAGAAGAACATCAGAGTTCTTATACTCCTTCCAAGAAATCAAAAGGGAAATTTTAACAATATTGCATATATAGAAGAGAAAATGATAAGCTCAGAACAAATCAGGAGTTCAGACCCACCTCCACCCTGACAAAATAACTAACAAGAATGAGAAAAAAGAAAATCAAAAAGTATAGACATCTTAGCAGGAATGACACCTCATTTAGACCAAATCTGATGATACATCCATTCATAACAAATAAAAATAAGCTGAAAGATAGGAAAGTTGGTAATTAGATACTAAAAGTAGGGGTAGAATATAAAATATTATTCTTAATAGTAATTGATGGAAAAGGGTTATAGTTTCCAGGTGACCTTCTGAAGGAATGGGTAGCACTTCAGCATTCTTCCCCAGCACCTCATGTTGTTTTTCTGCCTCGTCATCTTCATCATAGTTTTCATCATCAAAAACAGAAGTAGGATTCGCCAAAGTACTAATTGATACTTCAGTAGAAAGATAATTCTTTCTTGGCAACAGAAAATCCTCCTCAGTGGCAGCTTGGACCTCAGGTCCATCATATTCCTCATCAATGTCTTCATAATCAACTGCATCTTCGGCCTTCCTATCATAATCTAGTAACCATGAGAAAAGACGAGTTAGGCAAAAGACAGAATTAAGAAGCCATCCCAGAAAGAAATGGATTTATGAATTTCACATCACATGTAACAGAAGCAAACAATAACCAAAATGAACATTTAGTTCCTGTCTCTATCAGTGTTTTCTCTGTGTGCAGAAATGCAGCAATACAGAATTCGGAAATACAATACTATCAAGTACCATTGTCTCTCTGAAATCACAACTTAAATTTTGGTTTTTATTATCTTTGGCTGCTTGTTGTTTGTACCATTGAGGGATAACAGCACTCAGCTACCTTGGGAAGAACAGGGGTTACTGGTAACCAAACGGAGGTTTCACCCATAATAAAATAAAAGCTTAATAAGCTTTCTGTAGAATTTTAAACTGGGAGATTCTTTTGATTCAATTATATTCTTTTATGCACAGGGAAATAATAAAGGCTCCTGTAAATGTTTGAACCTAATAACAGAAAAATAACAGGGGAAAAAGAAGAAAAAGGGCAGGCTCCAACTAGATATTAATTAGAACAATTACCTATGCCTACTCCAAATGAAAATAATGAAACAGAGAAACAGAAACAATTGATCTTCATATGAACACATCACCTTGTTCAGCAGCATCAGGAGTTTGTGGTGTTCTGACTGATAACTGAAATTCAAACAAGAAAAGGATAAAATTAGGATCATGGCATGCTTGTAAATTATCCAACACTGGTATTTCATATGTTTGCTATGGTTCACGATTTGTGCCTCAAAAGATATTGACAGTTGCATACATCTATATCTGTCAAGGATGAACCCAGCTTGTCAGCCAATGCCCCAAGATGTTCCTTTGCGTCCTAAAAAGCATAATTACAGAAGCCTTAGTTAGGGAGAAAGAGAGCAGGAAAAAAATCCAGAAAACATAATTTGAGCTGAATGGGGACAAACAAGAATGGACTAAAGAAAATAATTTGAGCTGAAACACACGATGCATCCAAACCACAAAATTTTAGCTCCAGAAGAACAACACAATATTTTGCAGGTTATAATAAGCAAAGGAATTGAGCAATGAAAAGTGTATTCTCCACTGTGGAACTGGAAACCTCAATAGAATGAGAAATAAATTAAACACAAGCATAAATAAATGAAACAAAGCACCTCATCAAGGTAATCAATATCAAGATCACCGGAGTTATCAACATTTCCAAACATGAATCCCAGAAGACGACTACCCCCGCCAGCCTCTTCAAACTCTTCATCCTCATCATCTGAAAGAAAGCATTAAATTGTTCGCCGAGATAATCTCAATAAAAGACCAAAAAACTTGAAACATGTAAAGCATCAATAAATTTTTTTTGTTAATTTAGGATGGATGACAAATCATGTTTGTTTCGACAACAAATGTGAAATTTACTGATGCGGGTATCAGGCTGTGTATGAGTTCCTTCTTTATAGCCTTTGATGATACAAGTACATACTGGATATGAATTGTTCTCCTAAACATTTCTCAAGTGCTTACACTTTTTCATTACCATTAAAGAGATTTGTTGACACCCTTCTACTTCTACATCAATGTCATTCAAGGTAATGAAAACAAAAATTTATTTAAAGTTGATGTAATCACTACTTAGCATTTTTCCCACTTATGGCATCTACCATTTCACTCTTGCATTGCAAGAATTATTGGTATGTCAAGGTCGAATAACAATGGCCTCTAATGAGATGACAGACAACAGGAGGATACCTATAAACTGCTTATGTGTTTCAGAATTCATTGAAAGGAGCATCAGTTGAAGGATTCTATTCACAACATAAAATGAGTGTTTATTCAAAAATATTCCATTTTTCAACTAATTCAGGATGATAAGCTAGAATCTACAAATTTCAATGTCCATCCAGAAACTTTTGTGCAACATTGAGATCAAAACTTCCTTGCCAATTCACATTAAATCCTTTTCAAATTGACACTCGCCAATCTAATGGCAACCTTCAAGTCATCATACTTTCACAAATAACAGTGGCTTGAAATGGTACATGCCATAAGTGGGAAAAATGCTAAGTAGTGATTAACAATGGCGTCTAATGAGATGACAGACAAAAGGAGGATACCTATAAACTGCTTATGTGTTTCAGAATTCATTGCCAGGAGCATCAGTTGAAGGATTCTATTTACAACATAAAATGAGTGTTTATTCAAAAATATTTATATTTTCAACTAATTCAGGACGATAACCCAGAATCTACAAATTTAAATGTCCATCCAGAAACTTTCGTACAACATTGAGATCAAAATTTCCTTGCCAATTCACATTAAATCTTTTTCAAACTGAAACTCACCAATCTAATGGCAACCTTCAAGTCATCATACTTTCACAAATAACAGTGGGCTTATATCATGATTTAGTGAACACAGACTCTAGACACAGCATAAAGCATACTGAAAAACTAATCTAAAGATATAATTCTTCCATAGATATAAACAACTTTTAAAAAATGAGAAGAAAGAGAGAGTGAGAGAGACAATGGCCAATACTTCAATGTTAACTGCAATAGTGTTCTTAATCAGATTTGTTTACCTTGAACATCTTGTTCCCTTTACAAGATCAAACTCATTAGAATCCAAAGGCAGCAATAGCCTACAATTTCAGGTCAATTGCTACACGCCGACATAGAGAACCAGCCTGCTTCACAGGCTTGTATCCTTTTTCATGGGTAGCAACCAATTTTCTATGTTATGCAATCTAGTGAGTTGTTCTCTAATGAAAGATGTCTTAAATTGATAAGACAATTAACAGAATACACAGAACATACTCAGGTATCCTATTATGGACTAAGGGGTTTGAGAAAACCCTATATGTAAATAGGTCAAGTAGATCTGGTTTAGATCCCCAACAATTAGAGGCGGCTTCACAGACATGATAAAATAAAATAAACGAAGACACAATACCAATATGAGAAAAAGAGGAAGCAGAAAAAAATACTTTAGAGTTTTGATATATCCCGTGCTCACTTTTTGTTCTTTGCCTAAGTTCATTTATGACTACTTCTAAAGATTCACATTTTAATTGATGAAAACATCACATAGAAGCCTCCAAAAAAATGAAAAATACTAAGAATGATAAACTTACCGTCATCCCGGCCATCATGGGATGTGCTACCAGACTCATATCCCATTTTTAAGTTTAGAATCTGCATAGAGAAGCATTGTTTATGTACTCAAAGAAACAATAGAACAAGTAGAGTAATCCTTCTTTTTACCAAAATTATCAAACTAAAAGCACAGAGTCCTGCCATTAGAGTACTCAGGAAGGAAGTCTAACCATCCAAGGCCCAATACATCCTCTGTTCTTTGATATATTTGACTTCTTGAAGTAAAATAAAATATTTAGCTGTTCATATATCAGTTTAAGGAGTTGATGTCCTTATATTCATAGAAGTTGTAGCAAAAGGCAATGGACCTCCCTGCTCTCACATCATGTACAAAGGAACACAATCAGAATAAGTACCAAAAAAGGGCACCTTGTCACCATTTCATGCTCAGATCTCAATGAGGTAACCAACTCTTGAATAGCCATCGGCAACCAAACTAAATGTACCAACAACTTAAAAGAAAAGCTAAAGGCTGTCTATGAGCTGCCCAAACTTCAAACTGCCATATCTTATTAACTATATTATGATTCAAAAATTATCTTGATGAACGGAATGCTCAGCAATCCCATAGGATATATTCAAAATGCGAAAGATCAACCCAATGATAAACACAAATATCTTCCTCCTTGAACAATAGGAGCTTCTTTTTTTTTTTCTCCTTTTCACATTTCTTTCATTCACAAAATCAATATAGAATTGCAGTTTCATTTTATTACAACACCTTGTGCATTCAGTTCTCAATTTTGTTAGAACTCAAATTTTTCAGCTACAGCTTTCTGGAAGAACTAAAATATACACGCTTGGTTGCTCACCCAAATAAATATTACACTCAACATACCTATTTCTAATCTACTGAAATTCTACTGCAATTCTTCGGATAAAATCTGATGATGGAAACTCATGAAAAAATCTCTTTTATTTTGAAATTTTCTTATCTTTTTTTTGGTGGAAGGTTCGTGGATTGAGTAATGATCAATGTGATATATAAAATAGAAGAGGGGCAAAGAAATTCAATCTTTTTCGCCGTGGCTCCTCCCAGACCCCAGGAACTCAAAGCAATTACTAACTGTTTTCTTGGTGCTTTCTTGCTCGTGACAAGAACGACCTTCAACAATTCTAGCTGCTAAATGGGACTTTAAGGGAAAAAGATTGAAGAAGAAAATGACAAAGTTTACTGAAACTGTGATAATGGTCAAAAATTCAAAATTGAATAGGACAAAAGGGACTCAATTCCTTTTTCCATTGACTCCTTTAACATCCCGATTAAAATAAGAACCCTAACAACCATATGCAAAACAAGACACTGAAATAAAGACGTACATAGAATGCAAACGAGACCTACACATTCATCGGTAAGCCTGCGTAAAAGCTAACCGCATCAGTAATTAAATGCTTGTTATCAGCAAAAAATAAACACAAGTTTACCTCGAGCTGATTGATAGCTCAAGGCTCCGTTTCGGCGCTTGTAGTGAGACAAAGCAGCTAGATGGATGCCAATGGTGGAGGAGATTAATTGTGGCGGAGCTTGCGGTGGTCGGAATAGGAGAAACGGTGGGTAACACTCCCAGAGACGGTGGCGATTGGTCCTGTAAAGGGCAGACCCGACGGACTTCTGGGCCTGAGCGAAAGGCGGTTAAAGGTAACGACACCTTCGGCACCCCATACTGGCGCCTTATATAGTATAAGTTTTCTTTTTTCCTATTTTCCTAAGACAATTATTATTTACTTTTTTTTGCGTTTTTTACAATTATTATTCACTTATAACTAATTAATAAAAAAAATTTGATAAAAGTCATCTCTAGACAACTAAACCTACTAGAATGTGTCTGATACTTAAAATTAATTGAGTACGTCGACGTTTTATCCTAATATATATTTAAAAAATTAAATTTTAATAAATTAAATTTTCATTTTAGTAGAATTACAAGAAAAATAAAATATTCTTTTATAAATAAAATATTAAAATTAATAATTTTTTGAAATTTTATAAGTGTAAGATTGTTAGAAAATCTCTAATTTATAGATGTAAATGGGGCATTTTAAGAAAAAGTAATAAATAAAAATTGAAATATTATTATGTTTAATAATAAATAATATTCTTGTTAATTTGATTAATATTTTTAGAAAACAATATATCTTAATTTTTTCAAAATGATTACTAGTAACTTATTGGTGACGGAGGGAGTATAACTTTTGATACAATTTTATATATCAATTTAACGATTTGAAAAAAAAAATCTTTTTAGACACATGCTATTTTGGTTAGAAATAGGCCAAAAGTATTAATTCAGATGTTTATGCGTTGTTTGAGTACTCAAT
>JAWZTD010000048.1:2831494-2857717 GCA_035221335.1 Echites panduratus
TACTGGAATTTCGGAAACTCTCCTCATGGAAAAGTCTGAATCTTTCTTTGGAAATAAGAGGAAGAAATTGAAAAATCAATTTTTTTTTTTATCATTTTCCAGTTAGTTTTAACTTCCACTTTCATGCGTTCAGTTGGGTGAATTCTACATATACGTACGTACATAAATATGCATGTATGTAGCTACTTGTATTGTACACTTACGTTTTCCTTCTCGCTTTACTGTTCTATGCAGGCCTGCATTTGCCCTGGTGTATCCTTTGTAAGCTTACAATGGTCTACTTTAATTATGGGTTTTTCCTCTTCTTCTTAATAATTTTATGGCATGTTAATTTTCTTATGATTTTTTTTTTCTATGGATTTTGTTGAAAGATGGGCTTCCATTCGAGCCATAGAGACTAGTTCAAAATACCACATGAAGAAGCTGGTTACTTATTGGACTATTTTCTCTATAATCTCTCTTTTCGAGATCTTTTTTGTCAAACTCATTGAATGGTAATTTCCTATGCTCATAGCTTATGAAGATTCAAGAATCTATCTTTCTCTAGTGCAATTTTTCTTATTATTTTCCTTTGATTTTTTTGGATGGAATTGGTATAATTTGCTGTTCGAACATTTATGGAAAATTGGCTCCTCTCTGTGAATCTATTAACCTTGACCTGTATTATCACCAATATGCCTCTAATTCTAAGGATATATGAGCTAAATTTAAATTTTGTCAGGGTACCTTACTGGGCATATATCAAGCTCATTGCTGTCTGCTGGTTGGTGGTACCTCATTTCAATGGTGCATGTCATGTCTACCAATGTCTTATACATCCGTGGATGTCTATCAACCCACTCGATGTTGTCAACTGGTTCTCTGTTCCAAAGGAAAAATCATATAATGAGGAATCATTTCTAGCTTCAGCAGAAGCATACCTTCAAGAGAATGGACCAGAAGCTCTGGAGAAGCTCATTGCAAGAAAGGTAACCAAATTGGTTCATTCCATGTGAACAATAACAAAATTCTATTTTATGAGCTACAATAATGGATGTTTCCTAGAGCATAAATGTTAAAAGATTAACTCTTTTAACCTTTTGGAAAATTATATCATTTCGCACTTTGGATTAGAATTCAGGAAAGAAGATATGATCCTAGTATGGAATAGTTCATTTACTCTACTTGGCTGGATGCTAGGTTGCTGTTTCTGAATTATGTTTCTGAACATCCTGAGTATTAGACTACCATTTTATTAACTTTTGCTACTGAATTGTTGTCTTTTTAATTAGCTTGTGATTCTCGGTCTTCTCTTTTCTGGATGAAAATGGCTGTTGATATTGGAGGAAAGAGTTTTTCTTGTTCCTATTATTGGTCTATCATAATATTTTTGCTTTAATACACAGGCAAAACCTAAAGAGTACATTCTTACTGATGCTAACGCTGTGGAAGTTGCACACATAATGGAACCAACAGAGAAAAATGTCACAGCTGAAGAACAGTTGGTAATACTTTGTTGCTATATTCCTTGATAAAAACTAGTTTTCCTCAACCTTTGATTGTAATAAACTAATAATTCTTAAGGGAAATTTTGCGAACAGCAAATCGTTATACAACATGATAATATAACTAATCAAGTTATCTAGTGAAATTGCAAACATTTACACCTTCATGAGGAAGAAAAAAAGCTCTTGGGATTATTTTTATTGTGCTGTTGTCCCAGAATCCTTCTTCTGGTTTTAAGTTGGCATTAATATCAACACTATCAGGTTATGAAATTGAAATGTCTTTTTATCGAACATGATTTTTCCAGTCCTATGTTGCTATGTATAACTCTTTTTTGTCACCTGACTGAAAAACATGATGCCTAACCTTTGTCAATATCCTTTGCAGGTTGAACGTCCAAAGCTAAATCTGGTTGAGAGTGAGAAGAAGGAAGTTTCAACTCCTAAGGCTCAAAGGGTGATGACAATGCCAGCAGATAGCAAGGAGAAAAGACCTTTAGAAAGCCATGATCTGAAGAAAGTTCAGAGAGAGGCTGAGGCTCAATGGGTGACAACACCAGCGGAGAGCGAGGAGAAAAGACCTTTAGAAATACATGATCTGATGAAAGTCCAGAGAGACGCTGAGGCTCAAAGGGTGACAACACCAACAGAGAGCAAGGAGAAAAGACCTTTAGAAATACATGATCTGATGAAAGTCCAGAGAGAATGGACCTGTGCTTTGTGTCAAGTAACTACCTCAAGTGAGGGGACATTGAATTCCCACCTTCGGGGAAGGAAACACAGGTCCAAATGTGAGAAGCTGAAAAAAACCACGCAGACAACAAAATACGTGCCATCTTCAGCTGTAAAAGATAAGTCCATCTCTGAGGAGCTGAAAAGAGGTAGACAGACATCAAATGACTCGAAATCTTCAGCTACAAAAACAGCCAATCAAACCAAAATTAACCTCAAAATTACATCTGAAAAACCAAAGAGCATTCAGATAGGTGCAGCCACTAGTGGGCTGCAGATGCAGGGAAAGGTTAAGAAAAAGAATGATTCAGTCAAGCAGCAGCGAAAGTTTTATTGTGGTATCTGTAACATAACATGTCCTGGAGAGATTGATATGGCCTGTCATCTTAATGGGAGAAAGCACTTGTCTAACATGCAATTTATCCCTTCTGGCAGTGGACAAGCTTGAGTTCATGTTAGCACTATGTTTTATGAATGCAATTAATGGCTTATATGCCATGATAAGTTTTAGTTGTGGATGCATCCAACATTTCTGGAAACCGACCCTTTTCATGATCAGCATTGGTAGATAAATGTTGGCTTAGGAACGTTGTTCCATTTCTGTTTCTGAATATGATCACTGATTTGTGGGACAATGCATTTTTTCACATGTAAGATATTCGAGGGTTAATGTTTACCTTTTGTTTATCAAGTTATTTCACTATCGAGACAATGTGGCCTCAGTGGCTTAGATGTTTTGAGGCATTGCGTTGCAAACTTCTATAAGAAGACGTAGGCTTTTTAGTTTTTAGGTTTCTTTCCTTTTCTTTAGTTCTCCCAATATGGTTCTTTACTTATTTTGGATCAAAATCCGGAAGGGAGGAACCATCCTATTTTATTTAACTGGTCTGAAATGCAAGCATTCATACAAATTCTTTATGGGTATATCTATGATTTCTGGGAAGTTGGCATTGCAAGGGATATTGCAGCACCACTGGGAAGATCCTTCCATTGTTGAGTCACTGTCTTTATCTGAGTGAAAAACTGAACTCCAGCCTTGCCTGTCATTTGCCAAAATAAAATGGGGAAAAGAAATTACCATCATAAGAAAAATTTGAGTTCGCAAAAATAGGAGCCACTCTTTATCTCCCAAGAAAAAAGAGGAGTGGGGAAGAAGGGAAAAGAAAAGAAACTAAACCACAACTAGGCTATATATAGATATACTTCTAATCCTGGGAAAACATGCCTGAGCAGGATCGGCTCAAACATTAAAAAGAGAATCTTACCATAGAAATTAAGATCTCCTGCAAAAGATGCCTTGGAACCAGTGAAGGAGAAGAACGGTAAGGGAACTGGAATGGGTACATTGATGCCAACCTGAGCCACATGAAATGGCATTAGGACCAAGAAGTGCAGATGGTCAAGGCATTAATGTACATTCGGACCAAGAAACTTGTACTCCAAAACGCTCCGAGGTAAGCTAACTTGTCAGAAAATATCACTAGTAGACAAGTATGTACTACTTAAATAGAGAAAAGACTGGAACAAATCCCACGTGATACCCATCTTGTGCCATTCTATGTAACATTCCGACCTTCAAGCCACATTTTTTTTTCTTTCAAGTTTCCAAATTAACCGTATTCAAAATAAGGAAATGCAGCACCAAGATAGAAATATGGAACTATCAGGATTTCAAGTAAGAAAAAACCAAACTATATCATCCAAATAATAACTAATCCCTATATGTTTAGAAAAAATAAAAGATCCCCATGGAGAAGCAGTTTGATGTGAACCTATTTTATTTAGATCAAAGCTCAAATCTCTCCACCACAGTTTTACAGCATACTATACCAGACCGGTGGATAGTGTCCAGAATTGCTCACCTGCCCTGCTTCAATTTCAGTCTGAAATTTTCTTGCAGCTGCACCAGATGTAGTGAAAATTGCAGCACCATTGCCATATCTGGACATTACAATTCAAATTCATAAAATAACCAGATATTTATATAATTTACTTGGGGTTCTGCTAAATGAGAGAGAGTGATTACTGATTTCTGTTTACGATGTTTATTGCCTCATCTAAGCTGTCCGCCTAGCAAAGCAACAAGAAAGAAGTTAATTAAGCACATGCAAACTATAAGAAGTATAAGAAATTAATAGCAGTTGCACATCAGATGTGGCAATTCTGACAGACCTGCATGCAAATTAGAACAGGGCCAAAGATCTCCTCCTGCAGAACATCCATATGCAATTTAATATTAGGGTCAGTGAGAGAGAGTCCAGGTGCCTCTTGCATATGAATTATAGATTCAAGAAGTAGCAGCTGCAAAAAGGAACAAGAAAAGCAGAACTGGAAAAATGCATGAGATGTGCAAACAAGAAGTACCTTATAGCATTCCATGTCAGCAGTGACATCAGACAAGATGGTGGGGCCGATAAAGTTTCCTCTTTCATATCCTGGCACCTGTAGGCCATCAATACATGAAAACTTTAAGGTTGGCTACACAAGCTGCCTACAAAAGTATCATTTCTAGTGCTGTGCATTTCCATTCTACTGATGTGACTGTAAGCACTCAGTTAAATCAATCAATGTTAATGTTATCAAGGTTAAAAGTTATTACCAAATAGCTTTTCTGAAAAACAGGCAATATACTTCTCCTACGATTTATTCTCTCACAGGAGAAACTAAAGATAAGAAATTTTCCTCCAATCATTTGTATCTAGGTAAAGAAAGCAAAAAGTTTCCTTCTCTTTTGGCACTCAACAATTGTGAATAGTTAAACAATGAATATCTCTTTTCCAGTATTTCTAACTTTTTTCTCTTCGTTTTTTTCCACTGGTGCAGCAACAGAGTTTCTAGGTTAGTCGGTTTCAAGGCACAGGTAATACGGGGGATAAACATGTGTAAGACACTCAAGAGTAACAAGTTGATTTGAATTTGTTATCTAAATTTCTATGTCCACATTTCATTGAATTTGGACTTCATGCCGGTTAATTCAAGAACCCTTGACAAAATCATTAATATAAAATCATTTCCTTAGAAGGCTGGTCACAGAAGCCGAATTCAGAAAGACTTTGAAGACTGAAAATACCACATACCACAATCTTTCTTCCATCAAGTATTAGCCTAGCACCACTTTCAACACCACTTTGAACCAATCTGCATATCCTTTCTTTAGCCTATTAAATTCAGAGAAGTATTAAAAAGTCACAAATCCACAAAACAATTTTTATTGTAACATGAAAAAAAAAATATAAAAGTTAACATAAGAGAAAATAATTCCTAGGGATTTTTATGAAAAACATTTACCTCCAATTCCTTGGTTATTAGAACTATTGACTTTAAAAGAAATAGTAGTACCTGCTTACTAATCACTGGACCAAGGTCTGCATCAGGATCTGTTCCTACATTTACCTTGAGGGATTTAGCACGTTCAAGAAGCTTTTCTTCCCTACATACAATTCATGCATGGTGTTTATTTGAATTAGTTTAAATAGCACACATTCAAAATCAAATAGTTGATACACTAAGCATATTCACATTGATGTTTGTTCAAGAGGAAATAGCCAAACAAGAAAAAGAAGATATCATCGGAAAACTATCTTTTCTTTCATCTAGCGGAGAGCAAAAATCCTAATCCAGAAAATAACACTTGCTATGCTATATTACAAGTTTCCAAAAAATTTTAAACTATGATCACTTAAGAATTCTATGATAGCATACATTCATAACTAGCATAAAGAGAAAAGCTAGGGGTTAGAGTCTTTCATTGGAGGAAGAAGCAAGAATTTGAAAGAAGCTCCAAGGAACCACGTTAGTAAGCTCCCAAACATTAAGACCAATCATGCAAATAAGCATCAGTCTCTTCCTACTGGCCTCTATAATTATCTCATTATAACTAAAGGACCAGTTGCAAAGCGATTAAGGGCTGACTGCATATGTAGAAAAGGAATGGATTGATTAAAAAAAAAAAAGCATTATATTGCAGAATGCATGTAAAAAACAAGATACCATGATCTTGAGTCTCCGACAAAGACGACTGTGCTCAAGGCCATACATCTCTGTCCTGCAGCTCCAAATCCGGCTGCTGCTAATGCATTTAAAGTACCATCCACATTAGCATCAGGCAGTACAATTCCATGGTTCTTAGCTCCCATATTTGACTGAAAGAACGAGTAGAGGTTAGTGCTTCAAGTATTAGAAAAGCCAATATGTTGAGCAATTTCGTTGCATTTCACCTGAACACGTTTTCCTTTCGCTGATGCTCTTCCATAAATGTGCATTCCAGCCTAAGTAATATAGAAAAATAACATTAGGACATCTGAAAATGATCTGCACACATAGCCAAAGTGGTTGAAAAACCAATAGCTAAAATAATTATAACTTGATCATTATGTATGGAAGCTTTTATTTGTGCTTTTATTGAGGAGCTACACAAAATGCAAAAAATCTTCATAGATAAGAACAAAAGCCATGCTTCAGCTTTGATATTAATGCACATGAAATCAGCTTTAAATTATAATCTGAATGATTTTAAACAAAAAGCAAATTTGCAGCCATGACATGAGCATCAGACAGGATACATGCTCCCTACTGCAAATTGTTATGGATTTCTGACCTTAAAGGAGGTTAGTGAGAGGGAAAGTAAAAGGGAATGCATGGTGGAGTGCTTGTACATTGCTGACTTAAGAAGTCTCCTCCTGCTGTTATCTCTTATTTGATAGCTTTAAAGTTTAAACAACCATCAATCCGAATTTATGGAATGGTTTTAGAAAAAGGAGAAACAAACAAGAAAATGCATTTGTAATTAAGCACACGGCAAGAGAAAATACTTAACGTCATTTTGTAGATCTTTGGTACTCCTGTGTTTTCTTCTAAAAAGTTCTACTTCATGGGCGGACTTATTTCTCCAGGAAAAATCAATTCAGATTGAAGGTTAACCACAAAACAAAAGCAGAAATACTTTGCCTTTTTATGAGAGAAGGTTAACCTATAGCTTCACTGTACCTGGAATTCATACTAATTAACAAACATGACATCTAATTTGCCTTGTACATACACAACCATAAGGAGTTACTTACAGTGTTAGAGCCAACAAATGATACAGCTCTGATATCCTCATCATCACAAATAGAATTTACAGTATCCTGCAAGAAGTGGAACACAATGATTCCAAAAGCTTAGAAATGAAGGTACTCTCATCAAAATGTATGGATTATCGATGACAAGTGCTTATAAACAATTCCAAAATCATGGTTTACATTTGTGCCATGAACAATATTTAGGACACCATCAGGCAAACCAGCCTCCATTGCCAACTCTGCCAGTATCATGGAAGCCCCTATGACAAATACAGAAAGGATCAGAGACAGAAACAAAGCAGAAAAGCACTGTTCTCCAAATTGACAGCAAAGAAACAGTTCTACTATTTTCTTTTAAATCTTGCCTTCACTTTCTGCTTTCATCATATGTCTTTCTTACTTTTAGTAACTCAATGGTCATAAATATGAATGTTATTTAACAACTTCATTCGTTATGATTTCCTGTTACTTCTCATTAAAGCGAGAAATGCACTCATGGTCCATGATAGTAACAGAGAACAGGGTTACCGTACATTATTGTTTGAGAAGTTACCAGAAAACTATTACCTGGATCTTTCTCAGATGGCTTGAGAATAAAGGTATTTCCACATGTAACAGCAACAGGAAACATCTGGATAAATTATCCCATATACATTAGATAGCCTGTTTATTAAATGAAAATGCAGAATGCAACTTAATCACTTGAAACATGTACTTGTTTTTTCGAATATAATTTCTCTTCTCTCTTATTTGGAAGAAGAAAAGGAAATAGGGAAAAAGAAAATGGGATATCCAAAGTTGGATAAACACAATAAAACACATGTTAGTATTTGGAAAAAAGGAAAATTGAAAATCAAAGACTCAAACAAGGGAATCAGGAAAAATGAAAAAAATTGAAGACTCACCCACAAAGGAATCATTGCCGGGAAGTTAAAGGGGCAAATACCAGCACAAACTCCAAGAGGCTCTCTAATGCTGTAGGTGTCAATTCCATTTGATACATTGGAAACATACTCTCCCATCTGCAAAGTGGCCATCCCACATGCATGTTCCACAATCTCTTCAAAAGATACCCCAGAAATTCAGGATCTCAACCATCAATTGTAACATCCCTCTATATGATAACATACATGAAAGCAACCTACCTAGACCCCGGAATACGTCTCCCTGGGCATCTTTCAATGTCTTTCCCTGTTCTGTAGTTATGTTAATGGCTAGCTTGTCCTGGAACATGAAATAGTCTCATTTCCTGATAAGTTTAAAATAAATTGGAAAAAGGCAAAATATAGATTACAAATTTACCAAGCCTTAAACATACCATATTTTTTCTGATAAGTTCTTGGAGCTTGAACATGATACGTTGCCTAGTTGTGACTGGTGTATTACGCCATGAGGGAAAGGCCTCTTTTGCTGCTGATACAGCTGACTTGAACTCCTCATTTGTAGTTAGTGGCACTCGAGAAACTACTTCTTGTGTTGCCTATGACAATCATGAAGCTGATCATACAAGGTTCAAAAGCTCAAAAAATTTAATACAAGTGATAAAGTTCAGAAGATCCTGCTGTAGCTACTCACTGGATTTATAACATCAATTGATTCTGATGATTGTGAAGCTACAAAACTACCACCAATCAGGTTTGGAATCCTCTGTAAAACCAAATAGATTCATGAAACAATCACCTCAGGAAAAGGAAGCAAAGGAAGAGTTAAAAAGGATAGGTTTAAATTTTCCAAAGTATTTACGAAGATCGACCAGTATTTATTCACTTTTTTCCAGTATTACCTGAACTATTGTTCATTAAAAACAATTTGACTAAGTGCCTTTTCAGATAATTTGACTTATAAACGCAGGATGTTGTAATTCTTATTCTTAATTTGTTTGCAACAATACAACACAACTTATATTTTAAAATAGGTTTAGTAATATTCTATTTTTTTATCATTATTTCTAACTCGGTAACCTTGAATCTCATCAAATACGATAGGAAGTTACCGAGCAGTAGAAAAGAAAGAGCTACAAAGGCTTTCAGCATCAAACTTACTCTCACCAATGTAATTAAGGGATGCAAACTCCTGGAACTCTAGCCAATAATGTTCAACATGGTTGATCCAAGTTCTATAAAATAAGTCATTTCACCGACTTAGAAGTTGAAATAGTAAAATGAGGTAATCCTAGAAATTCCAGTTGCCATCATGATAACCATGCTTGAAGAACTTCAAAGATCATTATTTATTTCAACTTGATGGTAATGCAATTAGAGGAATAACCCCCACACTTAATAGTTATTACAAGAAATGGTCCAAAGGTAGGATTAAAATTTAGTACTCCGACAACTGTTAAACACCTAAGTATGCATATCCTTCAACGATATGCATTGCAGGAAAATCATTAATATCTAGCTACTCCTAGAGGACAATAACAGCAAAGTAATAGGACAGATAATATTTGAACCTCATAAACAAATTAAAACAAAATAAAAATGTAAAAAGTGAATATTTTTAAAGATCACCAGTGAATTTCCATGCCTCCACGATGGTTCAGCAGCTGTTGAGAACTGGGAACATGCGTCCGCAAATATCCGATAACTCAGAAACTTCATATTCCTCCCTGAACAGACAAAATTATTACTCAAAACCAAACACCACGGGTCCATTACAATCCCCTCATTTATGGATCCCTCAATTATTCAAACTCTAAAACAATCATTGGAAAAAGAAAAAGAAAAAGAAGAAGAAAAGGAACAGCACTTCAAGAAAAACAATATCGCCAAATGCAAACAAAATCAAAGGGATACAGCATAAACAACAAAAAATCAGATTCCTCAATGTTTCACTCTACAATCAATCATTGAAAAACAAAGCACTGGTAAAACTAAGTTCAAGAATACAACAAATTAACAAATATTCCTTTCCACTACCACTTCCACCACATACAATTAAAATGAAAAAAATTTACCTCTGTGAAGTGAAAGCTTCAACATTTTATCCGATAACAGCGATACCAGAATCAAAATCTGCGTAAGAAACGAAGAGCGACTTCAAAGTCAGCAGTGATTCTTCACTGATTTCTCTCACTTGTTTATATGGAGATGATGCGGAACGGCATCAAGTGATACGCTGCAGCTGAACCGTTGAATCGATGTTGTGTTTGATTCGGCTGCTGATGTTGGAGTTCTTAGCCAGCCAGGGACTATCGGAATATTTTATTCAATCTTTTTGGGACCTTTGTTCTCTATCGATATTTATATAATTATTTATTTGTTTCTTTAAACTGACGGCCACGTCAGCGATTCCATTTGCCCAAGCACGCACTTTCGGATGAGCTGTGTTTTCTTTTAAATTTTGATGTTTAAGTATCTAAAAAAAAAAAAAATTCAAATTTAAGAAAAATATTTCATAACCATAAATATATATATAATATATTTATATATATAAATACAGAAATGTTATTATGGGTAACTGATTTCAAATTATTTTTGAGTTTCAGTTAAGTTTCTAATTGTTAAAGTTAACGGTCAATTATATATATATTTTTTTAAAAATTTTTATAGAAAAATTTATTTTTTCTTAAAAAAAAAAGACAGTTAAACGTTAAATTTGACAATTAGAAACTTAACAGAAACTCAAATTAATTTGAGCTTCATAACACATAATAGCATCTCCGTATATAAATATATTTTTATATATAAATAATTTGAGATTTTTTTTGGAAAACCAAGGACGAGAACTTCTGCTCATCTCTGGGAATGCTTGCTTTGCCACCAATGGTAGCATCATCGCAAAGAGAATCAAGAAATGCAGAGGCAATCTTCTGTGCATCTCTTTGAAAACTTGAATCAGAAGGTTGCTAGTCTGAGCACATTAAGAGCAACCCTCACTGAAGCAAGGCAAGCCCATGCGCATGTCCTCAAGAAAGGCCTCTCAAATGAATCCCATTTTGCCACCAAGCTGTTATCGCTTTATGCCAACAACCAATGCTTCGCTGATGCCGACCTCCTTCTGCACTCCCTGCCAAATCCCGATTTCGTTTCATTTTCCACTCTTATTAATGCTTCTTCAAAGTTCAGTAATTTCAGTCAGACGATTAAGTTATTTGCAAAAATGCTTGCTTTACGCATTTTTCCTGATACCCATATTCTCCCTAGCATTATCAAGTCTTGTGCTGGATTTTCGGCTCTTAAAATGGGTCAGCAAGTTCATGGGTTTGGTTTAACCACCGGGCTTTATTTGGATTCGTTTGTTCAATCATCTTTAGTTCATATGTATATGAAATGTAACGAATTGAAATATGCACATAAGGTGTTTGATAGGATGGTTTATCCGGACTTGATTTCTTTCAGTGCTTTAGCATCTGGTTATGCTAAGAAAGGGGATGTGACTAATGCATATACGGTGTTTAGTGGCATGGGAAAATGGGGGATTGAGCCTAATGTGGTTTCATGGAATGGTATGATTGCTGGGTTTAATCAGAGTGGGCATTTTTCTGAGGCGGCAATAATGTTTCAGAAAATGCACCTAGATGGTTTTGACTGTGATGGAGTTAGTCTTTCTAGTGTTCTTGCTGCAGTAGGTGACATGGAAATTTTGGATTTTGGTGTTCAAGTTCATGGTTATGCAATCAAGCTTGGACTTGAATCGGATAATTGTGTTGTTAGTTCACTCGTGGATATGTATGGAAAGACTGGACATAGTTTAGAAATGTTGGATGTGTTTGAAGAAATGGAACAACAGGATTTGGGAGCTTTCAATGCTACGGTTGCTGGCCTTTCCCGAAATGCAATGGTCAACGAGGCATTGAAAATTTTCAGACGATTTCAGGGCAAAGGAATGGAGTTGAATGTTGTTTCATGGACCTCAATGATTGCTTGTTGCACACAAAATGGTAAAGATATTGAAGCGTTAAACCTTTTTAGAGAAATGCAAATGGCTGGAGTGAAACCAAATTCTATAACAATTCCTTGCTTGCTTCCAGCTTGTTCTAATGTTGCTGCTCTGACACATGGAAAAGCTGCACACTGCTTCTCAATCAGAAGTGGATTTAGCAATGATGTTTACTTGGGCAGTGCACTTATTGATATGTACTCCAACTGTGGAAGGATTCAAGCTGCAAGGCTTTGTTTTGATAGGTTGTCCATGTGCAATTTGGCATGTTGGAATGCAATGATTGGTGGTTATGCAATGCATGGAAAAGCAAAGGAAGCTATTGACATCTTTCATTTGATGGAAAGGAGTGGGCAAAAACCGGATTGTGTTAGTTTCACGAGTCTTCTTTCTGCATGTAGCCAGAGTGGTCTAGCAGATGTAGGGCAGAAGTTCTTTAAGAGCATGAGCGGAGATTATGGTATTGAAGCTAAGATGGAACATTATGCTTGCATGGTGAGCCTTCTTGGCCGTACAGGAAAGCTTCATGAAGCGTATCACATGATAATGAAAATGCCATTTGAGCCAGATGCTTGTGTCTGGGGTGCTTTACTGAATTCTTGTCGAGTTCATCATGACATGGGTTTGGGAGAACTTGCTGCCAATAAACTATTTGAACTAGAACCAAATAACCCTGGGAACTACATTCTCCTGTCCAATATTTATGCTGCCAGAGGCAAATGGAAAAAAGTGGATATGGTAAGGGATATGATGAATGATGCAGGGTTGAGAAAAACCCCGGGATGCAGTTGGATTGAGGTCAAAAATAAAGTTCACATGCTTTTATCAGGAGACAAGTCACATCCTGAAATGATGCAGATCTCAGAAAAGATGCATCAGTTGAGCATTGAAATGAAGAAAGCAGGCTATATCCCAGATACTGATTTTGTGTTGCAAGATGTTGAAGAACAGGAAAAGGAGCGAATCTTATGTGGCCACAGTGAGAAGTTAGCTGTAGTTCTTGGGCTATTAAATACAAACACTGGCACATCTCTAACAATTTTGAAGAACCTCAGGATTTGTGGAGACTGTCATGCTGTTATAAAATTCATATCCAGCTTTGAAGGGAGAGAAATTTTTGTCAGAGATACAAACCGGTTTCATCACTTCAAAGAAGGTATTTGTTCATGTGGGGATTTATGGTGACTCATGCCGAGCTTGTGGCCATACCTACTAATGTCTTATAGATCCATGCTTGGCTATCAACATAGAAGATGTTATCAATCTGTTCCGTATTCCAGGGAAAATTCAACCGGCATGGAAACATTTCTGGCTTCAGCAGAGGCAGACATATGTTGAAGAAAAGGGACCAACTTCGGAGAAAACTCTTTGCAGAAACGGAATTAGAAACCACTTTTCGACCAGAAATTAGTCTCCTGCTTAGATATAATCATGGTCTGTCAGTGTGCTCTCTCTGACTCCCTAAGCTGGTCTAACCAGATAAGAGTTTGAATAATACATATCATACCACACATTTGGTCTTTGTACTCCAGAAGGAAGATATGGTCCTCATATGGTAGATTTCCAGCTATCCTAATCTGGATGCATGAGAGTTCTATAAAGGCCTTGAGTGTCAGTTTACTATGTCATTAACTGGTGCTACTCCACGGTGGTGCTACTCCACGGTGGCCTTGTTAATTGGATTTCATATGCACTTGGAAGCTTGAGAAAACACAGGCATTTAACTTGCTAGTCTCCATATTTTCTTGTTCCCAGTTGGAAGCTATCGGAAGTTGGTGTAAGATAATCAGCCAGTTGTAACCTTCATCCTGAATATACGGGCTAATATAAAGGGCACAAGCTGGCTGATGCTGATTTTCTGAAATTCCAGCGATGAGTGGAACCAACAGAGAATGTGGCTGCATAGGGACACGGTGATCTTTTCTTATATCTTCTACATAAAGCAAGTTTCCCCAAATTCTTTATACAACGCGGAAATTCATCTAATAGAGTGATTTCATTTTCTCGAAATGCTGCTTCTACTTATTAAAAGTTTATTTCTTGCAATCTGGCTTCCAAAAATCATGTAATCGGAAATCACTTTCTCTAACATGACTTTTCCGGTAAGAGTTCTGCAATGCACCTGTCTTTTGTCACCTGATGAACCAAAGTGGGGCTTAACATCTTTCTATTTCCTTGCAGATTGAACATCCATAGCCGCGTCATATTCTGTCAGGCGAAGGAAATTTCAGCTGCAGGGCTCGAAATGTGACATTGCAAAGCATATAAGTGAGGAGATAATAACGACCTTCAGAAATACATGATATGAAAGAAGTCAGGTGACAGATACAAGTGAGGTACTTTTGAACTCAAACCTTCTTGGGAGGAAAACAGAGGCCCAAGTGCTCAGGTGCAAAAACCACAAGGCGAAGAACTTTCACTGTCCCAAAATTGGTCAGATCCCACATGGGAAGCCTAATTCTGGGAGTAGTTAATTTCTGAACCTAAATGTTATTTAGGAGTTTTCAAATATCTTAGACACCTTTGGAATGCATCAAACAATGGAAAGATAGTTTTCTGGCTGTTTGACTAGGCTTGCCAATCTTTTTCCAATAACCGTTAATAGCTATGATGCATCTGTTCTTACAATCCCTGTAAATAGGACATCTAGTCAGGAGGTCGATTTGTCACAGAAAGGATGATCAAAATGCAACCATCCTTGAGCTCTAGATGTGACATTATCTCTTTTGGATTTGAATGTCTTATTATTTTTTATTTTAAATTGTTTAGAATTAAATGTCACATTTTTAAAAATATATATATTTTTAATATGAACTTCCATTAAGTATCTCTTTAATTTAAAAATTTATATCTAATAATCAAAAGTATGTGGTAACTTTTAAGTATAGTGTTTACAAAAAGACCATATTATTGACAATCCTCATGGGTAACTTGGATGGTTCTCCACATGATGAAAATAAGGAGAATTTAAAAGAACTAAAAACGGATGCTAAGTATAAACTTCACTGACTACCCTATTCTAAAGTCCTGAAGAGAGTAGGGAAAATCTTAATTTTAGTACTATAACATTTTTTATTTAATCATACAGGTCCACAACTTTTATTTTATCTTTTTAGATCCTGTAACATTTTTTTCTTGTAACCAGATAAGTCATTTTCACCTATTTTCTATATTTTCAGACAAATTAAACCATTTTTTTTCAATCGCTAAGGGTATTTTAATATGTTCACTGTATCAACCTCTTCTAATTGATTTAAATTAAAAAAATTAAACCCTACCTTCACTTACAATCTGATTTTGATCAATACTTTTTTATCGCAACTAGATATGTAAATGAAAAATAGATTAAATTTTTTTAATTTAAATCGATTATAATTGTTTAATACAGTGAACAAGCTAAATACCCTTACGAGTTGAAAAAGAAATGGTTTATTCATCTAAAAATAAAAAAAAAGGAGATAATGACTTATTTGATAACATGAAAAAATATTGTAGGATCTAAAAAGATAAAATAAAAGTTATGAATCTATACACGGCTAAATAAAAAATGTTATAGTACTAAAATGAGGATTTTGCCAAGAGAGTAACAAAGCTTCAAAAATTCAGTGTCCAAGGTAATCCATTAGAAGCTGACAGTGATTGGAGAGTTCCATCAGCGTCCGGAATGTCTGTCGAGTGTTCTGGCAGAGATTCTCCATCGGCATTTGTAAAATCCCTTGCATTTATTTCCAGAGTTGCATCGTCACCATTTGAGAAATCCCTGGAATGTAACACCGGAGAAGTTGTGCCATTACCTGGGAAATCTGGAGCTTGTACTGTTAAGGATGCTCCTGGGAAATCTTGGGATGTAAATGAAGCAGATGCTAAATCATTATTGAGAGAATCATTCCACTGTTGATTCACTGTTTTGATGTGTGTGTAAAAGTGATGTTCAGCTTTCCCTGTAATAGCATCAAAAGTTACTCTATCAGAGACAGTAGCAGGTGAAACCATGCTATATATGTACATGCTGTTTTACCGTAGAAATTCAAATCCCCAGTAAATGAAGCAAAAGGTAATGGGGCAGGAACAGCAACATTTATGCCAATCTGTGGTACAATCATAAAAATTAAAATCAATATACAGATATTCTACGACCTGTGCAATGAAGTATCCCAAGTTAAATTGTCGGCAAACTAATTTCAAAGATTGCGCCTAACAAATTTAAAAGGTATGTATGGGGAAGGGCCTTTTACCTGCCTAGACTCAGTATCAGCCTGAAATTTTCTTGCTGCTGCACCAGATGCAGTAAAAATAGATGCACCAGCAGCATATCTGCACCAGAAGAAAACTTGGAATATGATTGAAAGAAAACAGTTTACAGAAAAAACATGAAATTTACAACCTAATAATATATATAGCAAAGTGTGAAGGATGCATACTTATTTCGGTTAATAATGTTAACAGCCTCGTCTAAGCTACCAGCCTGAGGGATAAAAAATAAAAAAAAAGTCAACGTGGATCAAATGCTACCTAAACTTGTGAATCTAGAAAGTTCTGCAGCAATCAATATAAGAGAGGACAAAAGGAGACAAACCCGCATACAGAGAAGAAATGGTCCGAATATTTCTTCCTGCATTTACCGAAGGTTAATTATCTCCCTCATGTTTCTCAAAAGAAAGACGTTAAAAATTAATAGAATGGTATATAACCTTGTAAATCTCCATATCCTCTCTGACATCAAATAGGATTGTGGGACCAAGAAAGTTGCCCAGTTCAAACTTGGAAACCTATTTGGCATAACCAGAAGAAGGAAAAGTGGAATAAAATATATCAAGTTTCTTTTTCCTCCAAGAAAACTGAATAGAACGAAATAAACCCTCCGGAACCTCCACATGTAATAATTATAAAGAAATGTCAAACGCATTTGTACCACTCTCATGCTTGAGCACTTAGAATCTAAACAATCTTTTGTACATCATTAAAAAAAAAAAGGGAAACTCTTATACATTCAAGATGACATCAAATAAAAAAGTCAGATAAGGGACTGCCAAATTATAGAGGTGATGCCAGCAGATCTGATATGCCTTTGTGCAGTGGAACAAGTATTGCCAAAATAAGTAGGTTGGTTTCTCATATAGAGGTTTCATTCAGGAAGCTTTAAAAAACTATGTAATGATCATTTTGAACTACTATTTAGATACTCTGTTGTTTTCCCATCAGGTCATATGATTGCCATCAGATCCATGAAAACTAATCACTAGGAAAGCATTATCAACCTTGTGAGACAGAGGAAAGTGTCAATTAGCCTTTTTATAGTGGTTGACAAAAGTTTTACAACAGAAATGCACATTCAGCTTTGATATCTCTTGCTCTTTACTATTGCAGAATGGTTTTTAAATAACAATCCTAGGAAGACAAGTAGCATCAAAATCGGAGTTGCATAACCATTCTCATATTAGTTAGTTACCCCATAAGTTCGTGTTGAATACTAAAATGCAATAACTACAAAACTAAAAGAATAAAAAATCGTATCTTCTTCCAATCAATCAGTAGTCTGGATTTTGGGCATTTGTACCTTTATCACATTTTCACAAGTTTCCAGGTTTTTATTAGGATCATAACATAAAGAATAAGAGAACATGAGTTATGGAAAAATACCACAATCTGTCTGCCATCAAGAAGTAGTCTTGCACCAGCATCAACACTTGTTTGGATCAATCTGGATATCCACTCCTTAACCTAGATATGAATGCAAGTGATGGAAAAACAATATAAAATTGTTAAGATTATGAAAAATGCTTTATGCCAAAAAGAAATTTGATTAGACAGCTCTTGTGGCAAAGCAAGAGAAAAAGAAATAGTTCTACAGAGAGATAATCACATGCAAATGACTGCATTAAGAAATCAATCCAAGTCAATATCAATACTATACAATAGTAGAACAGAATAAATCACCAAAATCTGACGAATTATGAATGCACCTGCTTGCTTATTACTGGACCAACATCTGCACTTGGTTCAGTTCCTGCATTTACTTCTAAAGCCTTGGCACACTCCACAAGTCTATCTTCCCTGAAAAGCCATTTCGTGTATTAGATCAACTTATTCACACAAAACAGTTAAGTTGGTCTATTGATGTATTCAACTAATGACTGCCAAATGAATAGAATTATTTAGTAGTCATGGAACAATTGAAACTTTAGCAAGGACACTAGGATATTGAAAGATTAGATACTGTTACTCCAATGACACTAGGATTTTCATATGTATGTTGTCCTAGTCCTGTGACTTTATTTATTTATTTTCTTGGGGGGGGGGGGGGTCAGGTAACCTATCAAGCAGGGAAGGGGAAGAAATAAAGAAAATGCCGGAGCTAAGATAATGAGCCGCCAAGCTATCGTCTAGGAAGAAGCCAACTCAATTCTCCTATTTGCCAGTGATATGGTCCTCAGTCATATGCCCGGTTGAGGTTTTAAAACATGATCATACATCATCAATGTAATGAAATATTAAGACAAGCATATTTGGATAACTGCTGCATAATCATCCATGAAGTTGAAATGAATATCTGGACAAATATCAATCTCCCATGCTTATGCCATCAAATGTTTCACTAAGATGATATAAGTATGAAATCCATTAAAATTCTTTTCCACCTATTCTGCTACTCCAAATAATTGTATTATCAAAAACATCTCCTCCAGTATAAAAAATACCTTTTAAAATGAAAGATGTTATGACTGAAACTTTCTACCTCAAAGAAAAAAGATTTATTTTGGTGCAAACCAAAAAGTAGGAGATCCATTTCAGAGATGAAGCACGAGGTAAAAAAAATTCTCATAAGTGTAGAACATAAAATCATGAATATCTCAAGTGACTAAATTAAGAGTACGAGAGGAAATGTCATAACAATCGCATATACCATATTTCAGAACCTCCAACAAAGATAACTGTGCTAATTGCTGTACATCTTTGTCCAGCAGCACCAAAGCCAGCAGCAACTAAAGCATTCAGAGTAGAATCCACATTTGCGTCTGGCATGACAATTGTGAAATTCTTGGCTCCAATATTGGCCTGTAAACAGTTGTTAACTAACCATAGAATAATAACTTCATCAATTTTCTGGAAACTAGTACAGTCATGTAACCAGATGTTGGAACACCCTTACTTGAATGCGTTTACCACTGGCAGATGCTCTTTCATGAATGTATCTCCCAGCCTTGAAATGAAAATATGACGGTATGAGGACAAGAATACAAAAATTTTACAAAGGCATTGGCAACCCAGGAAAATCCAAAGCAATGAGTCTATTGCAGAATGTATTTCAGTTATTAGGAACAATTGAGCATTTAAACAGCCATGCGGAAGAAATACCAGAAAGAATTGATGTAAAATGTCATGTAGTATCAGACAAACATGATGTGTTATGGTAGTTAAAGAAATGTAATGTCAAGGAACTTACTGCCTGTGAACCAACAAAAGACACGGCTTTTATATTATCATCATCACAGATGAAATTAACAATATCCTGTAAGATGCACAAAAGAGTGAAATATCAGTGAGAATATATCCTGCCACGTGCAAGAGTCTAAATTATATGAAATTTCATTCAAGCAAATGATATCTGCAGATGAAGGGGACTTAACAGAAGGCATCTAATTTTCTATAGCCGAAAGAAGGAAAATCTAATTGCAAAAGAGTGGACCAAGTGGGGCATAATTTTTTCAATGAAAATCCAATATATGACAGAACTTTAACTTCTAGACAAATATGAATAAGGATATCCTGAATAAGAAACTACAAATCAAGCATCCTGAATAAGAAACTACAAATCAAGCATGTCAAAGCTTACATTTGTTCCATGGATCATATTCAGTACACCATTTGGCAAACCAGCCTCCATTGCTAGTTCAGCTAGTATCATACAAGCCCCTGAAAGACCAAATAAGAAAAACTAAAGTTCAAAAGCGATACCTACAAATTTTCCATCAAACTCAAAGAAATGAATTGCAGTAAGACACACAGAAAACATTGAAATATGGAATAGAAGACAAAATGTTACTTCGAAAGCAGTTATAGAAACATGAGTGTTTTAAGAAGATGAATAAGAACTTTAGAACCTATAATGCACTTAGTAGTTTAGTTCTGCAGGTACCTCAAGTTTTATTCAACCTCAAAATATCAAATATGAGATATGTGAGCACCTGGAGTTTTCTCTGATGGTTTCAAGATGAAGGTGTTGCCACATGCAACTGCAATTGGAAACATCTGCGGGAAGTTCGTATGAAACAAAAAGAAATTAGCAACCTGAGCTATGAAATGCAATGGACTGGCTCCATACATAGAGATCAGGAATGAAGCTTACAAACAGCTAGAAATTTGATAATATAACTCATTCAACCTCGACTGAAGAATATCTATCCAAAAGATTGGTCATCTTAACAATTAGAAACAATACTAGGTTCATAGGTGCTGAAGTCAAACATGTCATGAAGGCTCACCCATAACGGAATCATTGCTGGAAAATTGTGAGGACAAATTCCAGCACAAACACCTAGAGGTTCTCGAATACTATAGGAATCAATCCCATATGATATATTCGATGCAAACTCTCCAATCTGCAGAGTTGCCATTCCACAAGCATGCTCCACAACCTCTGTAAAGAATATTCAAATTGTTTCAGTGGCCAACATGTAGCCATCATTAAAGAATCTTATAACCATCTGTGACAAACAAGATGAGAATGCCAAAATGAGGGAAAGCCCTTCAGATGAAATATATTTTCAGTTTCTGGTTTTGGTGACAACTATTGCACTCATTTATTTGAGAAGCTTGGTTGTCTTTCTTAATAAGTGGATTTCATTCTATGTCAAATGATACCCCAAACATGAAATGGCAAGAAAATTGTGTATACCATTGGCCGTCGGTAACCAAGTCAAAACACCATCCTCTTCTGAAACTCTAGTACTATATACCCAGATTCAACTATCTAATGGATGCATTTTCAGAATTTTACTAAATCTGAGCTTTTCCGGAAGTTTTATTCTTTATAAACAAAATAAATACAGGCTGCAACTCCAGAATGGAGAGAAAGATGTCAATCAAGAATGACATGGAAAATAGTGTCCGGAAGATATACTCACCTAGGCCACGAAATACATCACTGGATGCATCCTTTAATGTTTTCCCTTGTTCAGTCGTGATACTCATTGCAAGTTTCTCCTAAAAAAGATAGTTTCTCCTTTTAACAAACACCTGAAGATTATGCAAGTGATGCTAACATAGATAAAAATCTCACTTACAACATCCCTTCGAATAAGTTCCTGAAGCTTAAACATAATACGTTGGCGCGTTGTAACTGGTGTGTTCCACCATATAGGAAAGGCTCTTTTAGCAGCAAATACTGCAGCCTTGAATTCCTCGCTAGTTGTTAAAGGGACTTGTGAGACCACTTGCTGTGTTGCCTATTTTCACTCAGAAATAAGTAATGCTATAATGAAAAGATACTCCCAGACCTAATTTATAACAAGGGTTTCTCTCTCTTTATTTATTTATTTTGGGGATGGACAGTGGGGTGATCCTCCCAAAAACCATTTCTTTTGGACATTAAAATCTTCTCCTAGTGATAGAACTTCCTTGCATTATTATGTTTAGCAATTGCTGAAAAGATGGTATTCAGATCTTGACTTACAGGATTTATCACATCAATTGATATTGACGACTTAGAGTCAACAAATCTACCTCCAATGAGATTTGGGACCCTCTGCACAACATATCATGAAAAATGCAATCCATCAGATCTTGAATTCAAATTCAAAACAAGGTCAAAGTAACAAAAAAGAATTGCAATCTTCTCCAACCTTGGAACTATAGAAACAAAGACTGCACAATTGATAGAAGTACACATGTATGGCTACGTATCAAAGATCTAAAACATGTATATTTTTCTTTAAAATCATCTAGCTGATAATTCACAGTGCCTTTAATATGCTTAGAGTTGACCACTGAAGTTTGAATAAGGCCTAGATTGCTAAAATTCTTACCCAGGATATGGAAGAACATTCAGTAAAGCTCAAGAGTTCAATTCAAGAGGTTCATATGATATCTTTCTGAAGAAGCATAATGTATATTTTCCAAAGTGTTTACTAAAATGAGATTCCATTAGGCACAGAAACTTTGCAGATAAAAACAATATATTAGTACTAGTTATCCAGCCCAACTGAAAAGGATATTAAAAAGAAAATCACTAATGAAAAGAGAACATGTTGTCAAAAAATTTTAGAGAGCTGGTAGTGCAAGGAACAAATGAATTCAATCAAGTTGAAATCAGTGGTCATATTTTGAAATCAATTCACTCAAAAAGGTTGAATTCTGGAAGGTTGAGTCAGGATGATTTATATTGCATTGAACAAGAGAAAAATTACAAAGTTTTTGTTCCCCTACACTCCATAACATACTTTATGCAGTTATTTTGGAATTTCAGAAGCAATTATGAACCATTCAATTTTACCAGGGTCATAAAAGCAACAATAAAAGTAGTTCAAGAATAGGGAGAAGAATGATAAGGGGGAAAATAATTCACCTAGAAGAAGAATTTTCTTTTGTCAGTTTAAGTCTTTAGTAGTTCACCCTTGTAAAGTATGACATGAAATTCGCCAACCATGAGCAACCAAGTGGTCAACATAACCCAATATCAACAAAGATCTTTTTTAACTCTGCACACTGCTAGACTTTCATAAAGTTAAAGCAAGCAAAGGGTAACTCGTATGAACCATGACATAACCATCTGCTTACAAGAAGTTATATTCATAAATCTCTAAACAACTCTAGAAAAAGCAAGGACAAATGTCACGATGCCAAGAAAAACTTACTGGAGGGTACCGTTTCCTCCATGATGACTCAGTGGTCTCCGAAGGATGAGAATTACCTTCTGCAGATGCATTAGGCCTCAAAGTTTTTAATCTCCTCACTGAAAATGAAGATTAAGGTAATCCATTATAGGGAGCAAGAAGGTCTTGGTAATAATCTAATTTCCAAATAATTGGTATATTTACAAGTGACACGTATAAAGATGTACAAGTAACTTTAAAGAGTTCAACACTCATTTTCCCTCTCTTTGATAATTAGCATTTCTTATGTATGTAACGAGATGAAGCACCAGGAAGTTCGAAAGAAAAGCTGCACAGTCTCATTCCAACAAACACTCAAACAGTGCATACTAATTAGAACACATCAACGTGGTGGATTAGACAACAAATTGGGGATTCAGATGATTTGTATCTTCCATTAGTAGCCCAGCAGGCAGTGATATGAGCTATCTGACATACTTGATCATTAACCATTCTCAAGGTTAAAAGATCATTAATCTAATAATTGAAAGAGGCATCTGAATGATGCTTATTTGCAAAAACAAGACTCCCACTCCCAGGAGGAGCTAATGAGAATATTTATTTATTATGTTTTCTAGTTTCTTGCAGAAGGGATCAGACTGGTCAATCTAAATATCTATAAAGAATTGAAAACATTTAAGCAATGAAATGAATAGAAATACCTGATTCATAAATCAGGAATACTAAGTATTGAGATCAGATAAATTAACTACAGCAAAAAGAGGGGAAAAAAAAGATTTGGTCGGGACAATAAGATGTCAACACTCACATTGAAAAAGATGGCCAACTTAAGAAAAAAAAAAGTCTAAAGTGTTGTAAAAGTGACGATGGAGCGTGATCCACCTGTCGTGTTTCCTTGTCGAAGCTTTGCTTTGACATTGTAAACATGCTTTGGCGTTGACAAAAGCTCTGGATTGCTCTGTCTTAGTCTCTTTAGGATTTGACGTGGTTTCAAACCAGCTTCTGTCATCTCTTTAATTAGTATTACTTCTTTCTCTGTGAAGCGACGAGCAGAGGGATGCTCTGAAAGGTCCTTTAGGGCTTCGTGGTTGTGTGAACCATTTTTGACACTGAGAACCCATAATCCATCTTCTTTTTTTCCAATAAGTTCAAAAGGACAATTTGTCAAGCGGGAACCAGTTTTTCTTTTTCGAGCAATTTCACCAGAAGATTCATCAACAGTTTTACGCCTATTTCGGTACACACCTCCTCTATCGCAACCTAGAACTACCACTTTGTCCTTCTTAGACTGTTTGATCGTAACAACATACCCCTGGGATATTGAAAACTCTCCGACATGTTGAATAAGTTCTTCACGATCAATGAAGCTCCCGGGTGGAGGGGGGAGCATCTGTGGGGTTTCAGTTAGCTCTGAGAAACTAGCCATGACCAATCATGGAAAGAGAAAACCTACAGTAAAAAAAGAAACAATACAAGTTATCAAAACAACCCCATGCATCCAATGATAATGATAGTCTGTCAAGCATACGTAAGACACATGAAGAGGAAGAATTGCTTATTGTTTCACAGAAATGGGTAAGTATAGAATTGCAATTTTCTGTCATAACATGAGAATAGTCAAAATACTTTTCCCTATGCTTATTGATGGTGATACTTAGTGATTGCGTGCTTAGAGTGAAACCTTGATTCTTTAGCTTCCAATCATGCTTACAGCATCAACAACTGAAACTATGAAGCTTACTGCTTCTTTCAGAAAACTCCATATAACGAAACTCGGGTTTACATTTCTTCCACACTTTCCATAGAAATTTTCCAAGACCAATAAATTCTTGCACTCACAAGTGAACATGTTATCGAAAAGATAAGGTAGTTGATGCAGTGCACATGGCAAGAAAAAAATTAAAGTTTGATAAAAATGGAAACTAATGCTGTAGTTACCAGTAAAACCACATATTCTTGTCATTTCAATGAAGTAATTGCACACTGATCATACCTCCAGTAAATAAAAAAATGAGCAGTTGAATAACTAAAGCCTTAAAGGATTCATCTGGGTCAGCTCAAATTCTAACTCAACTTCACACCAACAATTACAACAGTGCAGCTTATAAATAAAGACTTCACGTTGGGGCAAACTAAAAAAATTCCTAAATCAATCAACCAGAGCTTGGAAACAAAACATTCAGTGTCTAGATAATACATATATACACACACACAAAGTATAAATTGGCCCACATAAACATAGACAATCTCAACTGCATATTTACGCTTCCGTTCTTCATTTGAGAATAGGGAAGGCCATGAAGCATGTGAAAGTAAGATAGCTTCATTTCACTTTTAATATTCTATCAAGATCTACTGATATATTTCTCTATTCATTTGGAAAAAGAAAAAAAGGAACAACATTATCTTTATATAATACCTACATTGAAACACTAATTTTATGGCCTAATGGAAGAGAAACAGGTGATTATTCACTTATTTGGCTTTTCGTGGTTGTAGCTCACATCACTCCTCTTGTGGCTTTGTTTCATTCTCCTAGAACAAAGGCCCCAATCTTTCTCACTTGTACTTATTGAGTTGCCGTAATAACTGAATATAAAAACAAAGAGATAACCCATTACTCCTTTGTGGCATAAAACATTGCTTTGAACTTGAAAAAAGGAGCAAATTACATAATGAAAATTTCCCAATTCGATTAACCCCAAAGGTTTCACTCATGCTAAAATTCCCCTCAAGAAGAGATTTTACTTCAGATGATTAACTGTCTCACAGAGAAAAACAAATTTCAAAACAGGAACTTTCGACTATAGCAAAGTTCAAATATACTTCATCTTCCAATTGATTTTGACGGGTTAACTCAAAGAAAAAAAAGTTCACATTTTCAAACATAACAACAATCGTCTTCTCTCATCGTCATGTTTATACAGCTGATAAAATCAATTAGAAGAGAGAGTTCGGAAAATCTGGAGGTGAAATAGAAAAGAAAAAAAAAAAAAAGCTGGAAAAGGTTACCGGCGAAGGTAAATACCGTTGAAGCAGGTCGGCCGAGGTGCTGGCAAAGGAAATTAGGCCCGTTAGGTCTACAATTGCAATTAAAATTTTAAATTTTCAGAAAAAAAAAAATTATTCAAATATGTGCCTTTTGATTTTCAGAGAGCTCCGTTAAATAAATTTTTAATTGGAAGATTATCATTTTTGGTCTTTCATATTTTTTTCATAAGTCAGATAAAAAAA
>JAWZTD010000048.1:2898710-2912319 GCA_035221335.1 Echites panduratus
ACTTTCCCTAAATAGACTTCTCTCTTGAGTCTCATAATATGTAGGTTAAATGATATATTATAACTTGGCATCTTCCAAGTGTACGTTTATTTTTTAGGTATACATTTGTTTACTAGGGTATTATTGATTTTAATTGAATAAAAAATTATGAATTGCATTTGATTTTTATAAAAAAAAATATTAATTTATTCTTTTCATTTATATATTATTTATTAGTAGGGACGAGGGAGTGTTTCTTTTCCGTTTTTATACGATTGTTATGTAAGAATTTTCATGGATTAAACAAGGTAACTGATTCTTCAAATTTAGGTTAGTTCTATTAACATGGTTGTATTCTATTCTCTCTTATCAATTGATTAATTGACTGTTCTATCAATCAATTAGTTGGCACATAATATTTTTTAATAATTTATAAAAAAAAATGAATAAGAAGTCAAGAAATGTCTTGGATGTTATATAAAAGGTTTATTATCCAATAAATTAATATGTTATTTTAAATGGTAAAAATAGCAAATAATTTCAAGACAAAGTAAGAAGTGATAAATAAAGAAATGAGTGTACATTGTTTTTCAAAACATTTCATTTTTTGAAATATTCATTTATTGGGTATAATAATGTTAATTTATATTAAATTTTTAATTAATTTATTTAAGAAATATACCGTCTGATCTAAATATTTAAAAATAGAAATATAAATAATGACATTCTATTTGAAAGGTAGAGTACTCTCGTTTGTTATTGTTATTGATATATTGAAACTCTCGGATCTTGCCATCTTTCCATCTGGAATAAAAGGAAAGAAAAATTTGGGCTGGGCGGGCCGATAATTCAAGTGCGGAAATTTATTTATACCAGCTGTTCCAAGTAGCCCTAAGCTCGCGCGCCGCGTCGGAACTCGAAATCCACCGCCATCGCCAACCTAATTGCCACCCTTCGCAACTCATTCACAGTACTTTCTAAGCGGACTGTCGTTCCTCCTCCTTCAGTTTTCTCGATAATTTATCTCAGGTAGTGGAAAGTTATTCTTACTTTTGTTTCCTAACTGCTAACGTCTGAACGCGGATATCTGGTTGAAGTTTATGTAGCTCTATGGTTATTTCCAATGTTACTTATCTTGTCCAATCTGCTTTTTTCATTTTCCATATTATTTGAAGACACTGTGGGATTGCTAGAATTCTAGGATTTTGATTGTCCGTAAACAACGACTATTAGAAAGAATATAGGTTAATGAGTTTGATCAATGAGGTTAAGTTGAACTGAACATATAAAACATTCTACTTGTCATGTGCAAGTGTTTTTTAAAGGGACAATAAGTACCTTAACAGTTAACAAATTAGTAAAAGTTGATTAATTTCAATGGTGAAGTTCAGAGTATCTTTGAGTACTATTAGAACTGGGGTAAATAAATTTGTAGGGGATTATGAATACTTCCTTTGAGCAGTTTATAAGTGCTCTAATTGATTCTTTTTCATTGTCCGTTGCTGTAGAGCATAAATGGGGAGTAAGAAAAGAGGTTCTTCTGTAGAGGATGAAGAAATGATTAAGAAAGAAGTGAATCCTGGCCCTGATGATAAAGGTATCTTACAACATTCAAAAAAAAAATTGAAAAAGGAGAAAAGAAAGGAAAAGGAATCGGCAACTGAGGTAGAAAATGATTCGGATGCCCCATCTACCTCAGATAAGCAAATGCCTGCACAACCAATGGAAAGAAAGAAGCAAAGGAAAGCACGTGACAAAGAGAGACACCGAGCCGAGGCAGACAGTGCCGAGCCAACACAAGTGGATGTAGAGATGAAAGAAAACGATACTATAAATAAGGTGGAACTGGCATCCGGGAGTGTTAAGGACTCTAGCTGCTTGTTGCCTGAGTTCCACATTGGAGTATTCAAGGACTTGGCCTCTGCAGATGCAAGTGTTAGAGAAGCAGCTGCGGAGGTATTGGTAACAGAACTACAAGAGGTTCAGAAAGCATATGATAAGCTTGAGAACAAGGAGGTGGTCGAGGCTTCTATTAAACTTGAAGCTGAGAATGACGATGGTTTGAATAACTGTGCCCCATCTGTGAGATATGCTGTCCGTAGGCTTGTTCGTGGTGTTTCTTCATCACGAGAGGTGCAATCCTTTCACTTTTTTGCATTCCTTTTGGTTCCCAATTCAACTTGGGACCATTTTATATAGCTGAAAAGAAGAAAGAAAATTAGTTCCCCATGATCCTTGTAATATACATCTTTATCTGGGCCAATTCTGGTTGCATGTTGAACTTTTTTTTAGGTTAATAGGTTTCCCTGCCTCTATTTTGAGTCAAATTATCTTCTGTTTTAAACAAAAGAAGAGCAGTCCTTACTGCTCTTTTCTTCTTGTGTATTTTTTACCTCCTTCATGTGCTTGTATCTGTCCTAGAAACTATTGTAGAGAAAACCTTGCACTCTTGCTTGGCTTATGAACTAAAAAGAGGGAAGTTTTCTTATAAATATGTTGATCTTTATTATTTGTTCATGACTTTGTGCTTCATTGCAGAATGGGGAAGCATACTGGTGGGGATGTAGTAGGTTTATTGCCCTAGTGTATTTCGTGCGCCATCACTTGAGTGTCTATACATACATACTGCTGAAAATATTTCTACAATATTTATAGAGGTTTCCCTGAACTAAACTTGTATTTACAAAAATGAATATTCTTACACCTTTCTGTGGCTTTCCATTGCGCAGTGTGCAAGACAAGGGTTTGCATTAGGTTTGACTCTTTTGGTAGGTGCGGTTCCTAACATCAAAGTGGATTCATTGTTGAAGCTAATTGTTAATTTGTTGGAGGTCACTTCTTCAATGAAGGGTCAGGTAGGTGAAAGTGACTTGATTTTTTTATTCCAATTTCCCATCCCATTACCATTATGGCATTTATCAGAACTGGTATACAGGAAGCAAGAGACTGCCTTCTGGGTCGGTTGTTTGCTTATGGAGCTATTGCAAGATCAGGAAGGCTAACTACAGATTGGGATCAAACCAAGAATTCTACCGACATTAAAGAATTTGTTACTGCTGTCATCTCCCTTGCATCAAAGAAACGATACTTACAAGAGCCTGCTGTCTCAGTTATTTTGGAAATGGTCGAAAAGGTACTCATTTGTGGGGATTACCTTTTATATACTTTCAGTATACAGAACCTGTAACCTTGTCTAGAATGGGTATGGGTGTAACTTTTACCTTATTCATTCACCTTCTTTTCCTGTTTTTGACTATAACACTTTCATGTGACCTCAACTGCCTTGTTTTGCTACCAGGATAGACTAATACATTGTTTTTATGATTGAAAACTTTAATGGATCTGAATTTATTGAACAGAAGATTATCCTGCATTCTGGTTAACGGAATATGTGATGCAGAAATGTACTCAATTGTGGGTGTGGAATTAGACCTCTGGTCTGGTCAGTTTAGGACTGTTGACTTTCAATCCTAGATTGACCCGGTTTACTAAACATTATCACAGTAATTATCTCATTTTGAGCTTAACCCTCTTGGTAACAACACACATGTAATACACAGATGCCTTGCGCTTGTGCTTCATAGGAAATTTTGATGTTCCTCTTCAGGTGTGTTATAGATGTCTGATCTTTCTTATAGATTTTGCCGGCAATCTTACTTTCATATCCCTTGTGATTTTCATCTTTAGACTTTCTCTAGAAAGCACCTAAACGCCAATTCTTGGGTCCTTTTGCTACATATCTAAGCATACCTTTTTCTTATACTCTTCCAGTTACCAGTTGAGATCATAGTTCAAGTTCTTGAAGCTCCAGGAGTTCAGGAATGGTTTGACAGGTCACCTGAAATTGGGAATCCTGATGCGTTGCTTCTAGCACTGAAAGTGCGTGAAAAAATCGGCATTGATCATAGAGCATTTAACAAGCTTTTGCCTTCTGACTATAGTCCTAACAAGCTCTTTGCCAGTGACCATCTATCGTCAATTGCCAATTGCTTAAAGGTGATTGTGATTATTATTCCTTCCAGGAAGTAACCTTCTGAAATAGGGATTATTGTGATATGTGTTGAACATTTTATCTTGTGTGATTCTGCAGGAGTCTACGTTCTGTCAGCCCCGTGTTCATAGCATCTGGTCTAATTTGATAAGTATTCTGTTACCTGACGTGGTTTCACGAGATGTGGATGCTGCGTCAAGCATACAGGGATTAAAGAAGCATAAAAGAAAAAGCAAGGGAAGCTCCCTTGAAGAAGATATTGAAAGGAATCTTCGATCCTTTTGCGATGTTGTCATTGAAGGGTCACTTCTAACATCTTCTCATGATCGTAAACACCTAGCTTTTGATATTTTACTTCTGGTTTTCCTGAAGCTTCCAGCTTCATGTGTTGAAATAGTATTGTCTTACAAACTTATCCAGTGCCTTATGGATGTACTCTCTACAAATGATTCTTGGCTGTACAAAGTGGCACAATATTTTCTGAAGGAACTATCGGAATGGGCGAAGAATGATGATGTCAGAAGAGTTGCAGTGATTGTTGCCCTCCAGAAGCATAGCAGTGGGAAATTTGACTGCATAACTAGAACTAAGACAGTAAAGAATTTGATGTCAGAATTCTCGACTGAATCTGGTTGTACATTGTTTATCCAGAGCTTGATAAGCATGTTTCTAGATGAAGGTCAGGAATCAGAGGAACCATCAGATCAGAGTCAAACAACAGATGACAACTCAGAGATAGGTTCTGCAGAAGATAAGGATTCTATTGGACCAACAGGGTTTACCGACTTTTTGAAAAGTTGGGTTGTAGATTCTCTTCAGTGTGTTCTAAAGCATATAAAACTAGATCCAGAATCTCGGTTCCGGGTGCAAAAAGAAATCTTGAAGTTTCTTGCTGTTCAAGGCCTTTTTTGTTCTTCTCTTGGAACTGAAGTTACTTCCTTTGAACTAGAAGAAAAGTTTAGATGGCCAAAATCAGCTATTTCAAGTGCTCTCCGCAGAATGTGCATTGAGCAGCTAGAATTATTGCTTGCAAATGCTCAGAAAGGAGAGGGACATCATGCTCTGCCAGGCGGCCTTGAGTCAAATGATCTTGGATCTTATTTTATTCTGCTCCTTGGTACTTTGTGCAACATCCCCTCAGTTTCCCTGTTTAGAGTTTTGAGTGATGATGATGATAAATCATTCAAGAAATTGCAGGCCATGGAAGCTCAGCTATCAAGAGAGGTATGTTTTTCATCTATATAATTAAGTTGTTTCCCTCACTTAACCTTCTCTTCATACTTGTCCTTTACCCTAATAGGCACTTTGAAGGATTTTATGCTTGTTTACCATTGGCTCTTTCTCTCATCCCCCCCCCTCGCCCCCAAAAAAAAAAAAAAAGCAACATACACACTCTGGCAGGTGATCCAGGCAATAACTTTGTTATTACGTGGCCTTAGGGCAAATTATGGATCTCTCTGCTGATCTTTTGCTTTCTGTTCTTATGCATCCATATTTTTGCCGCGAGGCATGGAAGCCTGATTAATACCCATTCTACTTGTGAATTTGTTTTGACAAAATGGTTGCAGGAAAGGAACTGTGGGCTAAGTATGGATGCTAATAAATTTCATGCTCTGAGGTACTTGCTTATCCAACTGTTGCTTCAGATACTACTTCGACCAGGCGAATTCTCCGAGGCTGCAGCTGAACTTATTATATGTTGTAAGAGAGCTTTTGTTAGTTCTGATCTTCTTGACTCCTCTGGAGAAGATGAGCCAAGTGGGGACGGAACACCTGACTTTATGGATGTACTTGTGGATACTATGCTTTCACTGCTGCCCCAGTCATCAGCTCCTCTACGCTCCGCAATTGAGCAGGTGAGTGGCAAACTGTTGAATCTATTTTTTAATGCTTGTCTCATTTCCCGAATCCATTGATGAGCTATTGGTTGTTATTGACTTGCATTATTACTTATGATAGGCTAGGGGATGATGTGTTCGTATATATATATGTATATATTGCAAACAAGTTTTATAGGAAACGAACACATCATCCCCTAGCCTATCATAAGTAATAATGCAAGTCAATAACAACCAATAGCTATAAGTTAAGAGCAGGATCCTTTTTGTTTCAGAGAATCTTGAAAACTATCATAAGGTAATCATGCATGAAATAGAGGTCAATGAATCCAATTTGTGCATGGACTTTGATGAAAGCATTACGTATTTTATATGAAATTCATGGATTTTTACAATTGACCAACTTGTTTTGCTTATCTCGTGTCTTCAGGTTTTTAAATGTTTCTGCAGTGATGTTACAGGAGATGGATTAGTTCGGATGTTAAGGGTCATAAAGAAAGATCTGAAGCCATCGAGGCATCATGAAGCTGGAAGTGATGAGGAAGATGAAGATGAGGATGATCTTCTTGGGATCGAGGAGGCAGAAGAATCAGATGAAGCAGAGACCGGTGAAACAGCTGAGAGCGATGGGCAAACAGATGACTCCGAATCTGGTGGTGGAATTGAAGCCATAAGCACAGAACTACCCGAAGCTTCTGATGATGATTCTGACAGTGGAATGGATGATGATGCGATGTTCAGAATGGACACTTATCTGGCACGGATTTTTAAAGAACGGAAGAACCAGGCTGGAGGTGAAACTGCTCAATCCCAGCTTGTTCTTTTCAAACTTCGTGTTCTCTCATTGCTAGAGATCTACCTCCATGAAAATCCAGGTAAGTGTCTAAATTACATAGGATTTATGCCTTTTGCTGAGCGTTAGTAGTCTCCGGCTGCATGTATCTTATGGGAGTAATATGATTGCATACTTCTCCCTTTGTTCTTGATTAAATATTAGGACTCCCTATCTGTGCTGAATATGAAGTCTGGTCAGTTTGAGAATCTATCAAATACCCAAAAGTGATATGTTTGGTGTCATCTTTACTTTCATAACTCTGAATCATACTTTACACCCATAATCTCCGGTAACACTTTTTTCCTTCCGGTCAGAGTCCGGTAGATTTATTTTGCTGTTTTTTATGGTACTTGAATCCATGTGAGTTCATTCTTCCATATACTTCTGGCAGGTAAACCTCAGGTGTTGAAAATATTGTCAAACCTGGCTCAGGCATTTGTAAACCCACATACTACAGAAGGAAGTGAACAACTTGCTCAGCGTATATGGGGAATTCTGCAGAAGAAAATATTTAAAGCAAAGGATTATCCCAGAGGTGAGTCTGTGCAATTATCTATACTTGAGACTCTTTTAGAAAAGAACTTGAGGTTAGCAGCAAAACCATTCAAGAAAAAGAAATCTACTTCAAGTAAGAAGCAGTCAGCATGGAACAGACACAAGATGATAACTTCACTTGCTCAAAATTCAACATTTTGGATACTGAAAGTCATTGATGCAAGGAAGTTCTCTCTCTCTGATCTAGAGAAGGTTTTTGATATCCTAAAGGGTGCTTTGGTGTCATATTTCGATAGCAAAAAATCCCAAATGAAATCTGAGTTTTTGAAGGAAATATTAAAAAGACGTCCATGGATTGGGCAGAACTTATTGGGATTTATGTTGGAAAAATGTGCTAGTGCAAAGTTGCAGTTTCGTCAAGTGGAAGCTCTAGATCTGATCAGTGATGTACTAAAATCAATTGTTGCCGCTAATGCTGCTGAAAAAAATAGGTTGGATCCGAAGAAGATGCTTAAAAAACATCTTCCATTGTTGTGCCAGCTGATTAAAAAGTTAGTATTAAATATTCCTGAAAAGCAGTCAAGGCGAGCAGATGTGCGAAAATTCTGTGGCAAGTTGTTCCAGATTTTGATGAACGTGAACCTCTCCTCATCATTTCTTAAAGAGTTGGGACCTGATGGACTGGCTGGTTGTGAAGCTCAGCTTGGTGATGTATTTCTTTCTTTGGAGAAGCATGAACAGTAAGTACTCCTAATAGAGTGTAATACCAGAGATGGTTGCTTATGGCATTTCCTTCTCTTTTTAATTACTCTTTTTGCTGTTGTTTGATCCTTTTTACCATATTGGAGATATGCTCATCATGGTGGTCCCACAGGACCAATCAATTTTGTAGTGTCTGTATCTTAATGTTGATCGAAGCTTGTTCTTTGCTATATTCTTAACAATTATCAGGTTTTTTCTAGTAAATCAGCAACTCTTTTTTTTTTTTTTTTGCTTGGTCCAGTACCTATATGCTAGCTATTATCAGTTATCTAAGACCAATCAAAATTAAAGGAGAAAGGGTATCTTTTACCCATAATTACATATTATTCGTTTAGAATAAAATTACGCATTAACTATCGTAATCTGATCTGAAATTGTACAATATTCTGACTGTAAAATGTGTAGACACACAAGGATTGTTTGGGTAGATCGTGTCAATTATCCTGATCTTAACCCACTTGGTTTGTCTAGAAAATTCTAGAATCTGCTTAAGCAAACCTGAGATCAAATGATATGAAGAAACAGGAACATTTTTGTGAAGGCAAAATGTTGAACGGCTCTCCATTTGCTAGAAAGTACATAACCAAGAGGAAGTCGTGGCTGAAAGTTTCGATTGTGGAGTCAATTTGACCATATCCCTCGTGTGTTTCCTTGGAGCCCTACTTATTTTATGTGATACCAATGCATCAGAGATCTGGAAAAGTAAAATGACTTTTCTTATAAGTGATACCAATCCAATCAGAGATCTGGAAAAGTAAAATGACTTTTCTTATATGTGATACCAAGCCAATTCCTTGTCGCCAAGAGACGGATCAGGGAAATAAGATGAACCCATCATTTTCAACAGAGAGAAGGATCTGTAGCCATAATATGATGTTCACCACTCAAATTCTCATCCAACTTGCTGTTTTATTTTGTTTTAGTTTGTGCCTTTTAAGAGCTGACGGCCATAGAGGTTGGAACCACAAGGTTTTCTCTGCAATTGCAATCCCCATTCACAGCATCGCCTTCTCTTTTCGCTTTAGATTCCTGCTAATTCCCGATTCAACACCAATGGCTAAAATCAGTTCCATGAACACTCATGGGTTTAACCCAATTGAAATGTTTTGTCATTTATAATCTAAATGGAACCAAGGAGAGGAGTTCTTTAATATAAATGTGATTCGTAACAGCATTTTGATAATTACTGCCTGCCCGCCCTTCAAACACAAGTATAATAAAATGAAAAAACATTTTAGACAGAGAGGCCCCATCAAACAAACTGAGAAACACAGAATCCAAATGTGTATGTCTCCTTCTCTGCCTTACAGTAATGCCAACTTGTTTTCCATCGGCACGTTTCAAATAATGTCCATCAACACTTCAGAACATAAAATTATTGTTCAATAGAGCAACACACAGGATTCCTCAAGATGCGATTTTTATCAAATCATTTGCTCCCCAATGCCAACCAAGAATAAGGCTGGCTAGCTAGCACTTCATTCTAACAAATTGCTTAGCTCATTAACAGTAAGAAATGGTAATCCCAATTGATGTAAATTGCTTCATAGCCCATCCAAGGGGTTCAAAACACAAAGCTTTCTTCCTTCCAAGTTCTCTTCAACCGAAAGCTCAAGCCTCTAGACTTCTCTAGAATGCATGCTTCTTCCAGATGTTCACGTGCTCATTTTCTTGGTGCCAAGTGCAATTTGCACTCACAAGTTTGATGAAGACCCAATATGCATTAGCAAGGCAAATGCCAGAAGTGGAAAACGGAATACTTGGAGAAAAAAAAAAAAATATATATATATATATATATGTAATCAATTGAACTAAACAATAGTGAACTAAAACTGTACAGCGGTGGTATTCTCATTTATCTACATCCCTCAATTTGTTGTCCGTCCTAACTAGTGGGGGACGACCAAAACCAAACTTATACCTACAATTTTCCCCCAAGCCCCCCACCCCCCAACTTGCTTGCGCATCCTGCTCCAGCTTGAGCGATTGTAACCTTTAATTCCCCAGACCTCGAGCAGCAGCAGACACAATTTGATATTTCACTTCCTGCAAAGTTTTATTTCCCTTTTCATTCAGGGCTCAATGCTCCAATACGAGGCCCCAGGATACAAAAGCCAAAAGAAGGTTGCCTTCATACCTCATCAAAACGCTACTGAATTAGCAGGAAACCAACAAGGCAAGCCAATTCCCAAGTCAGCAATTTCCAGATTGAGGTCAAGACTGAGCATCATCTGCATCTGAATCGCTCCCAGAAGAACTTCCAGAATCCGAATCTGTAACAAATAACCATAGATAATAAGCACACAAAACAATCCTCATCACAAGTAAAACTGGTCGACCACAAGAAAGGATTCATTACCACTGGAAGAGGAAGAATCGCTACTCGAACTACTCGAACTGCTGGAACTACTACTTGCATTGCCATTATCTTGGGCAGCAACTTCATCCTTCTCTATCTCAACTGGAGGGAAGTTTGTAGCAGGCATATCATCATCAATGTCTACATCCTCATCACCAGCTTCCTTTTTAGGCCTCTTACCAGAATCGTTTCTTTCACTTGTAGCACCCTGTAAAGCAATCTACTATTATCAATAAATGTCAAGAATTATAGCAAAAGTAACTAGCTAAATTGGCACATCGTGTATTACCACATCCACTTCAGCAGCTGAAGTGTTCGGAGCAGCAGCAGTATTGCCGTTATTCATCATCAATGCCTGCCTCTTGGTTTTGCTCACCATCTTTTTCCAGTTAGTAACAAACCGATCAAGTTCCCAAAGAGTCTCCGTGTCAAGTGCCTCAATGTCAAGCTCAATCTCGTCTCCTTCTTGAGCCAAATGCTCATTCCTCTTCCTTATAATCTGCACTAACTGAGGCATCTTCTCCTGGGGCAAACTTTGCAACCCAACTCCGAGCTTATGCTTTTCCTCCATGCTCATCTCTCTCTTATTTGGATCCTTGGCCCTCGGCTTTGGCTGCTTTGGCACCGAAGTTCTAGCGACCATCTGCTGAGTCTGGGAGGCCTGTGGCTTCACAGGTGGTGCCCTCATTGGGGAGGGAGTAGGCACAGGAGACTGAGCTTTAGGAGGCATCGCAGGTTGTGGAGGATTCGACGGTGTTGAAGCACTTGAATGGGTCTGCATTCTCTCGTGTTTCTTCGGGATGGGGCTAGCTTTGGGCTTCTTTGGCCTTTCAGGTGTGGGAATGTGATTCCAAGAACTCCCTTGCACCTCCTCAGCCAAACCGCCGCCGCCACTGCTGCCAACGGCACCAAAATATTCTCTCCCTTCATTGTCTATCCTTCGCTGAATTGTTCTAAACATCTCTTCAAACTTCGCAAGAAGCGTCTCGGCCCAACAGTTAACTTCATCTGTCTTAGGGTTATACAACAAAGCATTGTTAAAAGTCAACCTTACATCGGCTGCAAAATCAGCAGCAGTGGAATACAAATTTTTTGCCAAATTAGATTTCACTGTTCCCAAATCCATAGGCCGCTTAACAATCTGATGATAATCGTGGAGTCCAAAACCCTCGGCATCCACAGGCGTGTTAAAAATCCAACCATTCTTATTTTTCATGAGCTTTGTCAATATCTGCCGGCATTGTTTCAACAAAGAATCGTCCATCGGACATACGACGTTTCCAATGGGGCCATTATCGTACCCATTAGAAAATCTCTTTGGATCTTTGTCGGATCGGACAGGGATTGGCCTTTTATTTCCAGACAATTTCTTCGTCTTTCCTTGGGATTTGGGATTGAAGGCGTTGCCGCTGAATTGGCCAGATTCAATCCGTTCTCGCAAGTTGCGGATCTGCTCGAGCTCGGACGACAGCCGCTTCCGTAGCTCAACAAGTTCACTTTTAGAACAAGAAGAAACATTGTATGTCAAATACCCGCCGTGATTGAATCCGTTGCGATTGATTTCGACTGGTTTCTGAATGAATGAATAAGCATCGTCAGATGCTGTCTGCGTAAAGGCCGGTGATTCGTCCTTCTTTTGACGACCACCGTTGGTTGTGTGATGAAATTGTTTTTGTTTCTTTTTCGGGTTAGGGTTAGGGTTAGGGTTCAGATAAGGTATTTTGCCCATGAATCCGCCACCAGATTGCGCCCAGCTCGATTCATTTCCGCTTGCTAAGACGGCGGACGCCATAAACTACACCGGCGCACAACAAACCTCCGGCGGATTTGATCCTTATCCAATATAATGAAAAACATGTATCTCCAAGAGCGTCAACTCCACGCGCTAGCCGGAAAATCCCAAAAAAAAAATTCTCCTCCGGCCGGCGGCGATCTCGCTGTATCGCTTTGAAGATCTAACAATGAATTGTGAAAAATACAAACAAGAGGGGAAAGCCAATGAAGGAACACGAAGCTTAGGGTATGGGTGGATTGAGCGAGGAATGAGTTGGGAGGCCATGGCCTCTTAAAGGCGATGAGATCTACCCGTTAGAATTACGGGCAGTTTTTCGGCCATGGATTGGAATGAAGTTGTTGATCCAACGGTTCATTTAGATTTGTTTGCTGTCCGAAGAGGCTGACCGAGATATCTGTCAAGGACGGTTGAGGTTTGAGATGTTGGACACGTGGTTGAATACGGGACATTGGATGGATGTGTTTCCTGGAAAGGAGGGTGAGGGAGTTGTTTTTATCAGTTTCCAAGTCCGAAGTGAATTTGGGTAGCATGTGTCCAGAATTTAGGGTTTTTGGGAGGATGGGGGCCCAAAAAGGGTTTGGTGACGTGGATGAGGGTAAAGACGTGAACTATAAGCAAAACGCGCAATGCCATGTGGGAAAGTGAGGACGTGTCAGGGCAGAGATCATGTCCAGAATAGGGGCATCTTAGGTAATTTAAACATAAATGTCAGAGCCGAACGAGGGAAAGTGTCTATTTTACCCTCGGAAGCTTCCTGCCCTCCTATTATTTACCCTGCCGGTTACTTTTTTTTTCTCAAAAAATAAATAGTTACTTCTATTTTGAAATTTTAAAAAACATACTTAAATTAAATAAATTAATTCTCAAATAATTTTTAATTTTTTAAAAAACTTTATTATAACCCCAAATCAATAAAGTAAATACTGCACATAAAAAAAATATAGATATGAAAGATAAACATATCTAGTTTTCTATATATATATGCTAATTTAAATTTCAGTATCAGGCAATCTTTTTTTCTTTTTTTATATATATCCACTCCTCTATTTTTCCCTCTGACTCCCCAAAAGGATTAATCCTTAAAAAGTGTATCGAAATTGAAATCTCTGCACTAAACTAATAATATTTGAATGTATTAAAAAATCTTAATGTATATACTTTAGAAAAAGAAAAAAAAAAGACTTACATGTAAAATTATGGATAATTTGAGATAATTTTCTTTATTAAAATTATAATGTTAGCTTTAGATAATAAATGAAATACATAACTTCCTAAATTATTTTTTAATCATATCTGCGTACAAATGTTTAAAAAATAACTTCAATGTAAGGAGTGAATGGTTTTCCAAGGAAATTTAAATAGACTAACAAAAATAATTTGTACTATGTGAATACATTAACACAATCAAATTTTATTGTCAACATACCTTATCATTTACAAAAGTGCTACATGCATCATTAAAGGTAATAGATTTATTATCTTTTGAACAATTCGTTTAATGAACATATTTAGACAGACTTTGATCTTATATTCTAGTTTTTGTGAATGAGTGAAT
>JAWZTD010000048.1:2960321-2975321 GCA_035221335.1 Echites panduratus
ATAATCATCTTCCATTTCAGCTTAAAGTAACAAATGTTGAAGATTTTGAGATTCCAAAGCCTCCCCTTCAATGATTTCGGGAGAAAAATGGGTATGATAGAAGTGTGATTGGATTTTTGCTGCTAGGGTCAGAGGGGGTGTACTTAACAATCCGATTATTCTTTTTTTTTTTTTTTTTTACATTGAAGGACATTATTGTCTTTTCCACTTTATTTATTTTGATGATTTAAAACTTAAGGGTGCACTTAACACTTTTGGAGGTGCAAATATCCGCACCCTAAGGATAATTTAGCAACTTTCTTCTGGTCAAAGAAAAAGTGGGCATTTTATCATATTTAGTCCCTGAACAATTTTTGATTTTCAGTGTAGGCCCCTAATGTTTTTATTTCACCTTTTAGGTACCTAATGTTACTCATAAGCTGAACTACAGAGTGTCTCTATTTTTTACAAATTCACTTTTCGGGATTTTAGCTTCATGCCTAAGATTGAAAGCTCATTTTACTATAGTTGTGTACATTTCCTGCTTATTTAAGCCACTTTCTGGGGATTTGGTGGTGGTACTTTGTTTCCTTGGTGGTCAACTGTGGTTTCTTTCTTTCTTCTAAGTTTTCATCTTTGTATTTTTTTTATTATTATTGGTCCCTCAAAATGGGAATGTGGTCAGATTTTAGCAGAAATATAACTGTTGGCTCAGATGAGAGCTAGCGGCTTGATGCTTACACAGAGTGACTTATAGCTTCTTGCAGAAAAGGGTGAGCTTCCAACCAGATTTGGCTCAGCAACTTTGGGAATACTTCTACTTCAGGTAGCAATTTGTTTTTTTATTTCTCTTGCTCTAATTTTGTTTGCATTTTCAAGATCTATTTGGCTTTAGGTAGTCGTCTCTATTTCATTTTTGCTTTTATTTTGAATTGTCTTGGATTTGTCATGCAGAGTGCATGAAAAAAATAATCAAGTAAATCTCTTTTGGCCCTTCCTGCTTGATGTTGACAGGATATAGCAGTCGTCCCTCTCTTAGTCATCCTACCTGTGCTGGAAAGTCAGGTAAATTATGAATCTTAAAAGATTTCTTATTTAGATTATTGATTGATTGTGTGTTTCCTTCTAGTTCAGTTTCCTTCTTGGGCACCTTAAGGTTGTTAGAATAGCTTCTGTCTGAGGACTATCCATTGATAGACTTTGGGCATCTGTCTGAGATTGCTCATGCTGTCTTATTGAAGTTATAACTTTGTGCACTTCTTTGTAATTGATTTATGAATTTCATAATTTCCTTTTCATCTTTTTCATTCTAAATATGCTTCTCATTCTATGATTTACCTATTAGTTTGGACGTGTTTGGTTTGCTTACATATACAATGGACTCTGATTGTTTCTTTCACTCTTGCCAATTCTACTGGTGGTGCTGCTATAATTCTATTGCCAAAAACAATGGATGGGTCCTGCAGAATTTGACAGAAGGAAGCATTCTGCCAATGCTTGTTAAAGAAAGTTTGAAAGCTTTAGGCGGACTTGGTTTGCTTTCTCTTGGAGGAAAATACATTTTGAGGCGTGTTTTTGAGGTGTGCATTCTGATCTTTCAACAAGAATAACACTTGATATACACATCCCGCTGAAGCCAAAGTATGTTAATAAATTTCAGGTTGTTGCAGAAACAAGAAGTTCCGAGGCATTTGTTGCCCTCTGCTTATTAACAGTTGCGGGAACATCACTTATGACGCAAAAGTTGGGCTTTAGTGACACAGTGAGGATTATATAGCAAAATAGATGCACAACATAAATACGATTCGGTTTGATGGTTGATGTTTTCCTCTGAGTTTGTTTCAATTGTGTAGCTTGGAGCATTTCTTGCTGGGGCTATTTTAGCAGAGACGAACTTCCGTACGCAGATTGAAGCTGATATAAGGCCATTCAGAGGCTTATTTTTGGGCTTATTTTTTGTGACTACAGGAACTTCTATTGACATGGAGGTATCAAGTTTTAACATCATGTGTTACCTCAACTTCGTTTTCTTCTCTGGGCCGTATTCTGGCAGGCGCAGGACACAAACTTAGACATTATGCTAGTGCATATTTGTGTCCTACTTCACATTAGAGTACCTTTTAGGAAAGTCAAGAATAGGTCTTTTAAAGATTGACCTGAATATAGATTACAAATATGGATATTCAGTTCAATTTAATCTTAAGAATCAGAAAGTTTTGAAATGGAATATTTTATATATATATTGTTTACATTTTGCAGCTTCTTTTCCGAGAGTGGCCAAATGTACTTTCACTTTTAGCAGGTTTGGTGGCTATCAAAACACTCATAATAACAGCAATAGGCCCCCGTGTTGGACTAACCCTACAAGAGAGCATTAGGATTGGATTTCTTCTCTCCCAAGGAGGGGAATTTGCATTTGTAGTTTTTTCTCTTGCAAACAGGTTAGCTGTAATCTGCATCTATGTCTATAACCTGACACACTCCATTTGTTTAGTTTCTCTGTAAAGAAGTCTATCCATTATTGTAGGCTTGGAGTGCTACCACTTGAATTGAACAAGCTTCTTATAATAGTTGTTGTGCTGTCAATGGCATTGACTCCCCTACTCAATGAAATTGGAAGAAAGGCTGCTGATATTGTTGGAGAGAAGTTTGAGGAAGATGAAGTAAGGAACTGTTTTCCGTTAGTTTCAAGGTTTTGATAGACAAAGTATGTAAAAATGTTTTTAAGCATTACTGATGGATGTCATTCGACTAAATCAAAGATATACTTGTTCAAAAATTGCTCCTGTTTTGCATAACAAAAAAATTATTCTTAAATCCTCCATCAGTTTGCGAAAGCTGAAGGTTTTGTTCACCACAGGAAATTGTAGATGCGGTTAACTTTGATGTCAGTGAACCTGTTGTCATCCTTGGATTTGGGCAAATGGGTCAGGTACTTCTAGTCTTTAACAATATCCTTTGAAGAATCTTTAGGGAATTAATTAAACTGATAAGCTTCTCTGTTGTACAGGTTCTTGCCAATTTCTTATCCACTCCACTGGTTTCTGGCATGGAAAGTGATGCTACTGTGGCATGGCCTTTTGTGGCATTTGATCTTGATCCTTCAGTTGTAAAGGTAAGTGAAGCTAAGGTCACAAGATCTGAGGAGAAGGATTCCGTTTTTCCCTTCCAATGACCTTACTGCACTTATAGGGCTTCTTGTGCCCTCCAGATTTTATCGGATACTAAGGTCTGAAGTCAAAGTGATCATGTATGTTATATTTTATATTATTCTCGTGGTCTTAAGTAAAATCTAATTATCATTACTCTTTGTTGAAGACAAATTTAATACTCCCTCCGTTCCTAAAAGTCATTTGAGCTCCCTTTTTTTGTCTCTTACTATAAGAAGTCATTATTGGTAGTTTAATGGATATTTTACTCATTTTTTCCAACACTAATCTGCTCTTATTCTCTTCATAAAACATTTTTTTCTTAATGTTCGTATTGATTCTTCTTTCTTTTTTACATGTTTGGATAGTGGTGTTTGTGGTTGCACTTCACCACAAAACTAATTTGATCAAAATGAGGATTTAATTGTTGCCGGTCTGTGATTCATCGTGTGAGATGCTCGTTGCATGAGTATTAACAAGTGATTTCTGAAAGTTTTTCTCACCTCAGATTAGTACCAAAAACTTTCTGGCTACACCTTTCTCTTCTAAATGATGGATTTAACAGGCATCCAGGAAACTTGGCTTTCCTGTCCAATATGGTGATGGAACACGCCCAGAAGTTCTGCAATCTGCTGGTATCTCTTCTCCAAAAGCTGTAATGGTTATGTATACTGGGAGGCAAAGAACAATTAAGGCTGTGCAAAGGATTCGGCTTGCATTTCCTGCGGTAATTTGTACTTTGTCTTTCTCTCTCCTTCACTCAATAACTTGTATGTTTAAAATACTTAGAATAACTGGTATGTATGTTGGAGGCTAGAATGCTCCAACTGTAAAGTTCCTTATCGGCTTATCTGACATGCCACACATTTTAGTTGAGTTTCTTTTCCCTTTTATAGCCACTAATCTTTAGGCGAAACAAACCTTGTAGATCCCTATATATGCCCGTGCACAGGATATGGCGCATCTGTTGGAGCTGAAGAAAGCAGGAGCAACAGATGCTATTCTTGAAAATGCAGAGGTCCGTATAATAAATTTGCGTATTTCCTTTGTATATTTTTTATTCGTGGTAAGAATTCTGATGCTATTCATTTTAAAAACTGCAGACAAGTTTACAACTTGGATCCAAGCTATTGAAAGGGTTGGGGGTTATGTCCGATGATGTGACCTTTTTGAGTCAGCTTGTTCGGGATTCCATGGAGATTCAGGCACAAGAAGCACTGAATAAAACCGATGATCAAGATTTTGATGTCTTGAAGCCATTGCAGGTACTGAGCCACACACAAACATACATAAAGAGACTTGAAGAAAAATTGGAATTAAAAAAAGAATTGTGAGGGCTGCATTTACCAACCATTACTACATCTCATTTGGCATAAAGAAAAGAGTATTGTTCTTGACGGCAGAATGAAGATAGTACGGTTCCTGTTAAGCTTTCATTGCAGATGAGAAATTTATTATAGTATAAGAGCAGATATCCTAAGTTTGACTCTGGTTATCACCCATTAATGTGTTATTATTTATGTGTTGGTCTGTTATTGAAAATTTAAGTTCGGCTCACAGATGAGGGGGCGTGTCAAGTCATTAAATTCAGCCTTTCTCATTCAATTGAATCTTTTAGATAAGGTGGAATTTTATCATTTGCATACTGTTTGGAGCACATTGCTAACCAAGAGGTTCTTGACATTAAGGTGAGAGTTGTAGACTCAGTTGGGGCTGAAGCATCCAGGCAAACACAGAAAGGGAAACGGGTAAAAGTTGCTAAAGGCTCAGTCTCACGCGAGAGAACAGATCCACCTGCAGATAATATAAATCTGCAGCAATCCAAGGTTCAAGAAACTGAAGGTTTATCATTCCACAAGCAAGATTCTGAAGATCGCTTCCCGGTGAACTCTGAAGAGGTTGATGAGCAACGTGTCATGGATAGTACTCTTGGGGGACACTAGATCAGTTGTTGTTTTGGTCTCTTAAGAGCTAACGATGCTAACAAAAATACCTGAGATATTACAAATCATTCAAAAATTTTCCACTGATTTTTGTAATTTATTTTACTCTTACAAAGAGTAACATGAAGATTTCGGAAGAAACAGCTATTGAACTGGAAGACTTTCAACAGATTCTTCTGAACCACAGGTGTATACATTATCAAGTTGTGAAATGAAAGGCCATCGCTGTCTTAGTTTCGTCATTCTCAAGGCCCATGTATATATGATATGATATCCAATCTCAAAAGGGATTTTTTTCAGAGGAAAGATCGAGTATTCATCAAAGAATTGTAAATAAATTACAGTACATTAGCAGTCGGAGGCAAGTTTCTAACTTTCTATGCCGTTATGTAAAAGTCTAACCCATCTGTTGGGTATATGACACAACAGATGGCAAACAAAAAGACTCCTTGAATAAACATGCATTTCATGCAAATTTTAACTTCTCCATCCCTTGACAAGATTATTATCCACCAACAAAACAATATGATGTTCCTTAAAAAAGCTCCTATGAAAGCGAACGGATGGAAGGGTGCTCCAAATAGCCTTACTAAGTGTATTATCTCGCAATGCATGAAAAATGGACTGATTGCCACAATTGCTCCCAAACAAGCTGGGGACTCAATGATGTAAGGTTTTTAAGTACTAGGTCCCAAACTAAAAGTTTTACAACACCCATAATCATCCTCTTGGCAATTATCACCATTTTACTAATAATATATATGTATATGAGGAGAGATGATAAGTTAACTAAAGGGTAATGGATGATAGTACGAGTAGAGAGAGGGATAAAAGGGAGACAGGTCACCCGGTAACACATTTATTCCACCATAGGGTGATGGCTACGTTCATTGCCTTGCTGTGCCTGAGAGATGGCAGCTAAATGTGAAAGGTGTAGAGAGGAAAGTGACTGGTATTGACTGCAATTTCCGTGGACCTTCTTGCTAACGTGTTCGTTTTTCTTCGGTAGAAATGAATCAATAATTCAAACCATCTTGAACGGCAAGAAGAGTGACTTTTTTCTTTCTGTTATCCTCAGCTTCTTGATTTGACTGCAGAGTCAAGACAGGTGACATTTGTCCAATTTTCATCCATGGAAGAAGCTGCCAGAGGTTTGTTTTATTTGTATACTGGCGGGCTATTTGAAGTTTCACTTGCTTTCATTGTGTTAATTTTACCTTCCAACTCACCGAGCTTGAAGATGGCAATCGCAGAGATAGTATTGTGTCCACTTTTGGAGGTGATCTTTGAGAAACTAGCGAATCCTGTCGTCCAGAAAATGGCTGAAATCTGGGAATTTGATGACCGTTTCAAGAAGCTACAACAAGTTCTGCAGATGGTTCTGGCTGTTCTGGAAGATGCTGAGAAGCAGCAGGGAACAAATAAAGCAGTCAGAATATGGCTTTCGCAGCTCAAAGATGCAGCCTATAAAGCAGAGGACTTGCTTGAAGAATTTGCTTACAAAGGCAAGTTTTCTGGGAGTTATTCTGTAAATTTTATTGAGACAAGAAACATTCTTGATTCTTTAGAAAAGGCAGCAACATAAGGACTCACCTTGCAGTTATCAGAAAACCCATTATGGATTGTCAATCTGAAAGAAGAGAAACTAGCTCTTTTATTGTTGGGTCAGAAGTTTATGGAAGAGAAGACGACAAAACCAGGATCATAGAGCTATTGTTATCCTCATCATCAGAAACAAATGTTTCTGGGATTTCCATAGTTGGGGTTCCAGGAATTGGCAAGACTACTCTGGCTCAATTAGCCTACAATAGTGAGGAGGTGAAAAAACACTTTGATTTGAGAATTTGGGTTTTTGTGTCAAACGAGTTCAGAGCCAAAAACATTATCAAAGCGATAATTGAATCTGCAAGTGGGAAGAAGTGTGAGTTTTCCCAATTGGATATGCTTCATTCAAAACTATGGGATTTCTTATGCAAGAAAAGGTACCTGATTGTCCTTGATGACGTTTGGAACGAAGAACAGGCTGCCTGGGACCAGCTAAAACCAGTGTTTGGAGGGGGTGTTCATGGCAGCAAGATTATTGTCACTACCTGCAGTTACAAAGTTGCAATGTCAGTGGACTTTCCAAACAAATCATATCAACTGAAGGGCATAGCTGAAGATGCCTCTTGGGATCTATTCAGAAGGAAAGCGTTTCGTCAAGGAGAAGAAGATAAGTTCCAAAACCTTGTGTCAATTGGTAGAGAAATAACAAGAAAATGTTCGGGAGTGCCCTTGGCTGTGAAGATTATTGCTGGTCTAATGCGCTTCAAGAGAGAGGAGAGGGAGTGGCTATATGTACAGAAAACTGATCTATGGCACTTGAATGGGTATAGAAATGAAATTCTCACAGCAATGGAGCTAAGTTACCTAAATCTGCCATCACCTCTTAAACATTGCTTTGCATTTTGCTCCACTTTTCCAGAGAATTATGACATCAAGAAGGAGAAGTTAATCTCTATCTGGATGGCACATGGTTTATTACACTCTGATGGAAGAAACAAACGACCAGAAGACATTGGAGATGAATATTTCATTGAACTGTTAAGCATGTCATTCTTCGAAGATATCAAAGAATGTGACACTGCCCTTGGAGCATCATACAAGGTACATCACATTTTCCATAAAATTGCAGCATCTCTTACTAGAAATGAATCAATAGTAGTACGAGGAAAAGGCTTTTCACAAAACAATCTTTACCAGATTCGTCATACTTCAACGATATGTGATCACAGATCCTTAACAATCCCAGAAAGCTTACATCAAGCAAAACATTTGCGTACTCTCCTTGTGTTTTCAAACGGACTGCAAGAGGTTTCTTTGACTAATGTTTCAAGCTTTGTCTACTTGAGGGTGCTTCATTTAAGTGGTTGCCACTTTGAGCTTCCTGAGTCTTCAGGTCAAGTTCGACTTTTGAGATATCTTGATCTATCCCACAGTTCCTTTCAGAAATTACCTTTAGCCCTCTCTTCCTTAGGCTTTCTGGAAACTTTAAATTTATTGGGATGCTATAACCTAAAATGGTTGCCAAGCTTTGCTAAGTTCACCAGCCTGAGACACCTTAACATAGCAGGATGTGAGGCACTGCTTGAGATGCCTGATGGAATTCAGGCATCAGTAAATCTCCAGACCTTGTCTTTATTTCTTGTTCCCATAATAAGTGGAAAGAGAGGTCCAAAAAGAGAACTAGGATCCCATCCTCCACTTCTACACAAGAAAAAAGGAGGTAAAGGAAGTAACATTGCTGATTTAGAACACCTAGACCTCCATGGTGAGTTGAAAATCAAGTACCTTGATCGCGTGAGAAATGCTGAAGATGCAAAGGCAGCCAGTTTGCATAAAAAAGAGTTTTTGGAGTCATTAGGCCTCTGCTGGGGATCTCTTGGTGCAGATCTAGTCATGAATCCTTCTATAGAAAACAGTGTATATAGGCTTCAGGATAAGAACCATGTCACTGGGACATCACAAGAGTCTGAAACGGATGTGACCAACAGAGATCAGCAATTGGCTGGAGAAGTTCTGGCATCCCTCCAACCACATCATAATTTGAAGAAACTGTTTATAGTTGGGTATCCAGGAATCAGTTTCCCTCTGTGGATGCTTCCACAGGTGACAGTGGTTGAGTTTATAAAGTGCAGTGGATGCTTGTCTTTACCGGCACTTGGACTTCTTCCCTCTCTGAAAACTCTGCATATGGAAGGCATGAACAATCTTAAAGAAATTGGCCAAAGTTTTTTTCCCCTCTCTTCACAAACTATCCATGAAAAATTTTCCAGTTTTGCAAGAATGGTCAAGCCCAGATGGCGCAGAAACTTTTCCCAGGCTGAGCAAGTTGATTTTGAGAAACTGTCCCAATCTCAACTCTCTTCCGGTCTTCCCATCTGTACAACAACTAGAACTACAGAGCTGCAAGCCAACAATACTTAAGTGCATGGAAGAAACAACATCACTTTCTATCCTATCAATTGCAGGATTTAATGAATTGTCACATATACCTGGAGAATTGTTTAGAAAGAATTGTCTTAACCATCTGAAGATCAGCTCTTGCCCAGGGCTTCATTCCCTTGGATCAGAACTAAGTGGTATCGCTTCTCTAAGATCCTTGACAATTCGTTGGTGTGAGAACCTCTGTTCACTTCCAAATGGTCTTCAAAACCTTACTTCTTTAGAATCTTTGGAAATCAGTGATTGCCATAGTCTTCGAACTGTAACTGAAAATGGAATTGGAGGCCTGAAATCTCTTCATGTTTTGTCAATTGAAAACTGCAGTAACTTGAATTTTGTTAGCTCTGGATCAGATAATCTCACTGCTCTGGAGCACTTAACCATTATGTACTGTCAAAGTCTAGCATCTTTCCTTGATGGTTCACAGCACCTCCCCTCCCTCAGGACCTTGAGCATTTTAAGCTGCCCTGAGATTGCATTCCTGCCCGAGGGGCTCAAGCATGCCACACTGCTCCAGAGTCTGGAAGTTCGAAGCTGTCCCAAGTTAACATCTTTGCCAGAATGTCTAGACAATCTTTCATCATTAAGATCATTAGCCATCTCAGATTGCCCAAGTTTGACATCTTTACCGGTAGCTGTTCGACACCTTACTGCTCTCCAGCACATCTCTGTTCAAGACTGCCCTGATCTTCAAAGGCGTTGCCAGCAGGATAGAGGAGCGGATTGGTGGAAAATTGCTCATATCCCATACAGATATATCTTCTCAACCCAGCCAGAGCAACTCAGTCGTGCATCCACCTCCTCAAATTGACCCTGTAAAATTTCTAGCCTCCCCTTTTGAAAACAACTTCCAATCATATGTTTCCCAATCAGCTACTGAAGTGGCAATTTTGGGGTTTAGCATTTACAAAATCTTTTGACCATTCTGTATTCAGGCTTGGAAGAGGTTGTCATACTGTTATTCTTATCATTTTATTGTAAGGGCATATGAGGTTTCATTCTTGTGATTGTTCTTGGCTGATTTACTTCTATGGTTTTGAAAGAGAAGGAAAAAAAGAACGGTAAAGTTTGTTTCTGCGATAACTCTGTTATGAATGATACTAAAAGGAAACTTGTTTCATGCTAAAGAATAGTCAAAATGGCATTGCTGACAGGAAATTAATAGCTAAAGTAAAATAGTGGAAGTTGCTTATAATCAGCATACAGGGATCTAATAGCAATTAGCTCAAGCGAATATACTGTCAGGCGAGTTTCATTTTAAGGCTTCCTAATATGACAAACAAAAGCAAACTTGGGCAAAAAGAACATAAGAATTAGTTATGCTCTCAGTTCCACGAAGAAAATGCAGAAAAGAGCAAATTTTTTTTAGAAGCAGAGGTTATGGCACTGAATACTGATACAAAAAGACTTACCGGCTAGAGATGTCTACACAGGAAATTAAAAGAAATTTTAACTTAACCTATCATGTTCCAAGGCTATCTGCCAAATTTCAATTACCCAATGTAGAATTGAGAGGTGTTGAAGTGCACTCAGGCATTTCAATCCTTCAGGTAAAGATTTTAGATATTTGCAATTAGAAATTGCCAAAGATCGAAGAGAAGAAAATTTACACAACCAGTCAGGCAAGTCTGTCAGACCAGGGCGTGTGCGGTACCAGGCTTTGAAGTGTTGTGACATGTAGACTCACAAGTAGAGAAACTAGCCCAGGACAGGATAAAATATTCAAGCATTGAAGGGCGGAAAAATCTCTGAAGCTGTCAGGCAATGAAGTTATCTCTGGGCAACTCATGATTGACAACTGCTCAAGAGCTTTGAGATGAAGTAATCCATTTTAAGATTTCACACTGTTGCAATTTTCAATTGAAAACATTCTGAGGGAACCTGAGGCTCCAATTCCTTCGTGTGGCAACAAGCCAAGGCAGCCTGAGATTTCAAAGAATTGTAAAAATTTGAGCTTATGCAATCCTGGTGGTAACCATATTAGCTTTTCACAGCAGCTGATTATCAGGGACTTCAGAACAGAGACATTTTGTATCCCAGAAGGCAGAAAATGGAGATTTTGGCACAAGCATATCTCCGATAATGCCAGAGAACTACTATTTTCTAGCAATCGGCTTGAAAGATGCAGTAAGGCAGGAAATGTGTCAATGACAAGCTGGAAAAGTGAGGTAATATTTTCCAACTAATTCATTATCCCTGCATTTCAATTCCGAAGCTCCAAATGTTCAACATATGAAAAGGTTGGTGCAGATCTCAAGTTAGGACAGTTGTCCATAATCAGCCTTTCAAGGAAGGAAATGCTGTGTCTTTTGTGGCTGGACCATTCTTCGAAGGATGGATAATCCCTGAGAGTTAAATCTTTGAGAGACTGAAATGGCTTGGCATTGCCTGTACCATAGAATTCTTCTGAAAAGCATTCAATTCCATAGATTCTGTAGCAAGGAAAGTTGCCCCAGATTAGGCATACTTTTGCATGTTCTGCAGTTGATCATGACAACCTTAACCAGATAGTGAAGATCCCAAGAAGGGAACTTTCTACCTGGATAGCCTTTGATATAAGACCTTTTAATATTTTTGTAGGGTTCAAGAGAGCCAAGAATTTCTTCATCATTGTCTGCAGGTAACGATTTCAGTGAACAATGACTTGGTCTGTGTGTTACCTCTGTTGAAGTTGTTGCCTTCTCAGGCTTCAAATTTCGTTGGTGCTTCCTCATTCAAGTCTAAGTGATTGGAGGTGTTTCTACTCCCTCCAATTAGACATTTTGGCTTCTTTTGCATCTCTGACATCCTCCAGGCACTTTATAGTCAGCACATCCCTTAGCTTCAGAATGTTAAGTTCAGCAATGCTAAAGCCAGGTCCCTTTCCCACAATATACAAAGGCAGGGTTTGAAGATTAACAAGATTTATTATCCCTGGAGGCATGCATGTCAGTGCTTCACACCCCTTGATGTCAAGATGCCTCAGGCTAATTACACTAGCCATTCCATAGGGCAGCTCCACCAGGTTACAGCATCCTGATAGGTTCAAAGTCTGCAGATTACAAAGGTTACAGATAGAAAGTGAAGTGCTAGGATAGGATTGTTTGAGAGGTCAAGGTATCTCAAACAGATAAGAACACCAATTGATTCATCCAGTGATTTAACAGCAGATCTGCTCAAGTCCAGGACACGCAAGTAAATAAAACTAGGTAAAAAGGAGGAATGTTTTCAGGAGAACCTCCAGAACACGATAAAAGGAGTGTTCTTAGATGTTTATGATCAAATGAGTTGTCCTGGTGTTAAAACACAAAATCAATCTATCAGTTTATTCATAAAGACCAAATATATATGTACAAAACATATCCTTAACCATCTAAGATTAGGAAATCTACAACCTAATAGAACATAGTATTCTAATCCAACAAACATATCTTAGCACCTGGAAAGATGGATGATAGATAGAAACTATTGTCAAGTGACTAAGTTGTGCTTGCATGTTAGGGGCTAGACCATGGCCAAGTATTGCAAAATCATCCCCTCCAATACTTTGAAAAATATCATGAATTAGATCATGCATCTTATACACTTTACTGCCACCATATTTATCAATTTCTTCAAGGAATGGCAGTCAAAACAAGTCACTAAAATAACCATCGGCTATGTCTTCTAGTTGTCTTGTAATCCCATCTGGTAGAATCAACCTTTCAGCAATCCATATGTATATCGGCTTTTCCCTCTAGATTTCATAGTTCTTGGGAAACAAAGAACAGAATTCAAAACATTGTTTGAGCTGCAAAGGCAAGTTAGTGTAACTCAACTTAAGAGCTGGCAAGATGCCACTCCTTAGACATTCTTCACAATTCCAAAGTTCACTTTCTTGAACATTGAACCAATCTCTCTCTTCTCTTTTGAAGCTCAATAGACTTCCCAAGGTTTTTGCTGCTAATAGCACACCACCACATTTCTAGATAATCATTTTACTTAAAGCAAAGTGGAATGTGAATCTTCTTCTTCAGGGCCAAAGGCTTGTTGCTTGAACAAAATCCAGCAGGCATCCTCTGTCAATCCTTTGAGATGGTACACTAAAATACCACCCAAGATTTGAGGCAACTCCACTACTTCGTGTAGTGACAACCACTCTGCTCCCTTCAGCCCCACATTTCAGCAGGTCTCCCAATTTGTCCCACTCTTCATTCCATCAGTCATCCAGAACAAGCAAAAATCTCAGATCACTCAATGAGTCCTGAAGTTGAGATTCAAGTAGATTCATAGACAGGAGTTCACGTTTCTTCTTAGTATTGGATACTATGATATTCACCATGATCTTCCTTCAATCAAAATTTTTAAATACATGAATCCAAATCCTCAAATTAAAATAATTGCTCACTGTTTCATCATTGTAAACCAGTTGAGCCATAGTTATTTTGCAAATTCATCCTATACCAACTATTGGAACAACTAGAGCATCCCTTATAATTTCACCTCTGCCTGAAGGTAACTGGAAACTAACAGTCTGTTTATCCATCTCTCTTCCAACAATTTTGGTTTCAGGTACAGATGAGCCAGTTTCTGTGCTGCGAAAACTTTTAGAAAGCTTTTCTGAAAGCTTCTCCCTTAGATTTAAGATTTAACCACCGAGCCTGATGACGTCATATAATTCTTGAAGCTTATTTTGAAGATTTTGTGCAAGATCAAAAAGATGATTTGATGGTCTAAAACGCCAAAAGAAACTTGTAACCTTGAAGGGATTGCAACTCTGCCATTGGCACATCTCAGCTTCTACTGAAATCTCATCTAGTATGTCCTCAGACTCATAAGCTTTGTCTTTGAGCTGCAACGGTCAATCTTAAAAAACATTTTCCCTCATTTGCCGCTATAGTGCATCTTCCAGTAAAGCACGAGCAGTTGGTAATGAGTCGATGACTGCTGCAGTTTTCTGACATTATCCCTCAAATTATACAGGGCATGGAACTTCTCCAAGAAGGGAGAAGCAAGCTTGTCAATGATCAACTGCAAATGTGGATTTAAAACAAGCCCTGCCATATGGAGAACTTAAAACTTCCAGGGAATCAAAAAGGACCGAAGAAGTGAAGGATTCTAACTTGATAGGCTGCTTAGAAATCTTTGACTAACTACTTCACTAAAACTCATTTGCGAATTAAAATGACAAACAATTGAGTAAGAGCCTATCCAGAAGACACATATGCAACATGAATTGCCCAACCACATAGCTTAAAAATTCTCACCATTCTTTGGCATTATTAATACATGCAAATTGGCTTGCAAGATTTACTCATTGCCTTGTGAATTAAGTGATTCCTGGGACAATATACAATAGAAAAACAGCAAAGGAAACTATTGAAAATAACTATTTGAAATTAAAAGGAAGTATATACCTACAAGGAGAATCCAAAGAAAATGCCGGCATCCTTCATCTTCTCAATCACTGGAGATTAGATATTTCCAAAGAAAGCAGCCTGCTTTTACATATTGTCTTAGCTCTTCATCATCACCCACCCAAATCAGCATTTTTCATTTTCTTGCTTGCTTAATACTTTCCAGCTTCCACAGTAAACTAAACCTGCTATTCTACCGGAATCCAAGAAGTTAATGACCCAGGAAAAGAAAACCTTTATTCACTATTTGCAAATTTTCTTGAATCCAAACAGACTATATGCAGATACCCTAACGAGCTGGAAAGTGCATTGATTTTTGGGAAATGATTTTATTGCCCTTTCATTAAGAAGGAGGGGAAAAGATATTTCAATTTAAGGTAATTTTCCGATATGAATTTGTAGGTGATTTCACTCAGTTTCGGGTAGTAGATCCATAATAAAAAAAGTGTTTGTGATTGTTCCAAAAGAAATGAAACAAAAGATATGGTAGAGCTAGGACAGTTATTGTATGAGGTTTACCCAATGCTAAATGCAGAGGCACATAATAGATCGATATGAACATCATGAGTT
>JAWZTD010000048.1:2977821-2984179 GCA_035221335.1 Echites panduratus
ATAAAAAAAAAATTAAAAGCTATCTTTAAAAATATTTAATTATTTGTTAAATATTATATTTTATATATTAAATCTTTAAATGAGTATCTCAATAAATGAGTTGACGGGAGTAAAAATAAAGGTTTCAAGTTTAAATTTTAATAATATTTTTTTGAGTTAAAAAAAAAAATGTAAGTGTTTAATTTTTTTTAAAATTCTAAAAAGTCATTAAATGAGCGAATTAATAAAAAAAATGTTTCTTGAACCTATAAATTTATATATATATTTTACAAATAAATATGAATTTTAAAATAATATGACCTAGAGGTCTGAGTTGGAGTCAATGAAAAATACAAATGTCCTAAAAGGATTAACACTTCTCATGAGTAAACATAAGTTTAAAGTATTTTTTTTAAAAAAAGTATTATATCTATTCAATAAAAATAGTTCATGTTTTATTTTTTCTTTCTTAAATTATAGTTCAATTTCTTTTTTGAGAAGGGATAATTATAAATTAAAAAATTAAATTATCATAATTAATTCTCTATTAATATCTGTTACTTTTAATTTTAATAAATTAAATATATAATATAAAAATAAAATCATCATTAGCATTAATTATATTAATTATATTAACTAATTTTTTTAAAAATATATAAAAAAGTAATATTCATTGAGATGGAGGTATTATTTATTTAAAAAAATTAAAAATAAAAATAAAAAAGCCGGAAGGAGGTAATATCGGTATATGATCCAAAATTCCTGGAAAGTCCCAACACAGTTACTGTTAATTCACTCCAAGCATACAAAATTCCTTCAGTTACTGTTCAATCATTTCGGGCAGACCCCAGTCAGTACAAAAACCTGTCATGATAAATCAAGAAAATTAGCAGAAAAAGCATATTTATGGAATCTTTTTCACAGCAGCAGTAAAAAAGAGAAAGGTTCAGAGGTCCTTGATAAGGACAACTTGTCTTTGCCAAGTACTGACCAAAATACCAGTCAATTTCCAATAAATTACTCATCCACTCTCTTCCATATGGGAGAAGAAGAAAAAGAGGCAAAGCCAGCAGGGGACGTATCAAAGCAAGAAGAGGCTTCAACTGTTGATTTATCCAGGGAGATAAAGATAGACGTCCCTCCAACTCCACCAATGCTCCATCCTAAGCCTTCTTGGTTTACTCCCAAAAGGTACGATTTTTATGGGTTCTTTGCGTGTGTAAATCGAATAGGTGGTGATCATGAAGTTGTTGGGGATTTGGGATTTCATGCGAACTTGGGAAGTTGGAAATTTGGAATCTTTTAGGTGGGTGTTCTGGAGATTTGGAAAATTTTTGCTCAGGATGGAAGGCTTTTTTCCTTTCAAGATAAAATTTTTATCTGTCCTCTGGTTTCCTGGGAATAAATACGCATAGTGGAAGCCACTTTTATGGGATTGCTGAGACTTGATTTGTTTGATCACTTTTGGTTCTTCGAGTATGGATGTTCTACTCATTTAGCAAAAAGTTGTAAGTTGAATTTGGATATCAACTCACCAGTGGTCAAGGTTATGATTTTACCCAATTTCTTGATGCGTTTTCTGACTTGAAATGCTGTCAATATGTATTAACTAGGAAGGATGATCTTGCCCATTCAAAGTGGGACTGGCCACTGGGTTTTTAAGTCCTTGTGTGTGGGATTATAGATTTAGGAAGAATTTCACGATTTATTCTCTCTTGGTTTTGTTATTAACACATTCAAGCTCTGTTGCTACTTTCAGGTTGCTTGTTATATTTTGTGTAATTAACTTAATAAATTATGTTGATCGGGGAGCTATAGCAAGCAATGGTGTGAATGGGAGTCGCAGAACTTGCACGAAAAGTGGTACATGTTCTGCTGGCAGTGGAATTCAGTAAGTTTGCAAGTCACTCTCTCTTTATTGCATTTATCAGCATTTAGTTTGTTTTTGGTTTCAATGTTACCGACCTGGGACTAGAATTGCGTTTTTTTACATGGGTCAAATCTGGAGTTGTCTTTAATTAAAAGGGACTTTGTGAACGTTTCTTCTCTGTCTGTTGAAGTTTCTCGTTCTAAAGAACATGATGTTAGCTATATAACTCCTTCAAATTTGCTGCTAGATATGATTATTCAGGTTTACTGATGTATATTGAAAATTCTGTTGAGAAATTCTTCGGTTTCTAAATTTTTGTATGGAACAGGGGTGATTTTAACCTGAACAACTTTGAGGATGGAGTCATATCATCCGCTTTCATGGTTGGGCTCTTGATAGCATCACCAATTTTTGCATCCTTGGCCAAGAGGTATCTTGAAGAAACATAGAATTATGTTCTTGATGTACTATGCCATATAGAAAGAAAACTCGTCCGTTATCTGTACACTTTTCTCGATTGTGAGGATCTAAATATCAAACAAATCAAACTACAAGCGAAGGATCTCAATTGCATCCTCATATATCTCATGGCATTCTTTGTGGTGATAAGAAGTGCACTGATACAGGGAATGTGGCCTCGAAATAGATTGAACCTTCAAATTCTCATTCATCTTTTGCCCTTGGGGTTGTTTCTGGAAGAAATTCTTAATGCTGGAGAAAGTTTCATGTGTAAATAGCCAACTGGTGCATTATCATCAATGAAAGGAGTTGCAAGACTTATATACACACTGATGAAACTAATTCGGGGAAAACTTTAAATATTGAACAAAATATAACTAAAGGAAGAAACAAACAGGCATTGCTCTGCAGCATTCAGATTGTTTATGGTTACCATACAAATTGAGATTGCAATGACCTCCACTGGTTGCAAATTGCAAACTAATGCATGCCATGAGATGCAAGTAGAAACTCATTTCTAACGGTGGTGTTTTGTAGTTTCATTCATCTCTAGTAGAGGCTTTGGGAACCAAATTTATTTCTTGAACCATGTTGCCTGTAACAGGTTAAACCATGCACTTTATATTGAAAATTCTTTCTAATCATCCTTGGTTTGCTTTTTCTTGTCAATGTTTTTGCAGCATCAATCCTTTCAGACTTATTGGAATTGGTTTGACAGTATGGACTATTGCTACTGCTGGTTGTGGGTTCTCTATTGATTTCTGGTCAATTGCTATCTGCCGCATGTGAGTTGAATACAGAAATAAGCTAAATGCTCTGCAATGTTACGTGTCTTTTGGCTCTTAGTGTCTGTATACTGTTTCATTACCTGCTGCTTGTTCTCTTTTAGGTTTGTTGGTGTTGGGGAGGCCTCTTTTATAAGTCTTGCAGCTCCTTTCATTGATGATAATGCCCCAGATGCTCAGGTATGTTACTTTTCTCTTTCTTTTGCCCAAGACTATTACTTTTTTAAATGCTTCAGCACATTGTTTTTCCCCTTATAGGTTTTATACTTATCTTCGTTATCTTTTTTATTCAGAAAACAGCCTGGCTAGGAATATTCTACATGTGTATACCATCTGGTGTTGCACTTGGATATGTTTATGGTGGATTAGTAAGTTTGAGTTTGCCCAATTTTAGAAGCTCTTCTCCTTCTTAATTTAGCATTTTTTTCAATTTTAACATTAAGCAAGTGTTGCGACTTGGCAATTCAATTTTTTGTCCAATAGGTTGGAGACAATATTGGTTGGCGTTATGCATTTTGGGGGGAGGCAATTTTGATGCTTCCTTTTGCTGTGTTAGGTTTTGTCATGAAACCTTTGCAGCTTAAAGGTGCATATTCTGCATGGATCCTTTTTGTTATGAATTTGTCCACGACTTCTATTGTGCTCAAAATTTGTGGATGCAGGCTTTGCTGAAGCTCGATCAGAAAAGGGATTGGCTACTGGAGTGACAGCTGCAGTAGAAGCTCAAGGTACGCTGCAATCATATCCACGAAGTGGTTTGAAGTTAGTTTTTTAAGAAATATATTGCTCCATTAGAGTGATAATTCTACATAATAAGTTATGCTATTAGTTGAGATGTAAATAAATTTTTTTTCCCGATGAATATCTAATAAAAAAAATTTGAGCATAAATAAACTCCAGTAGGACTTTTGGTTATACATGCCAATCAATTAAGATTGCTGAACAAATGAACCTAACAGACTCTACCAAGTGAAATTTGACTTGCAATATGATTACAAGGGAATTTGATAATTTTTGTAGGCATTATCCCTACTGCTAAGATATGATTCTCATTTCATTCAAAATTAGTGATTGGTGAAAACTTCTTTACTATAAGGAATAACTGGACTAATATATCCGACTGGTTACTGTAAGACTTGGATATCTAAAACATGGTATCTGTACAACTGCAAGTTTTGGAAAAATTCTATCTGTTTTTTTTTTTCAAATGTTTTCCAAATTCCAACCCTCATCATAATATGACATGGGCATTCATGAATCAAATTATTAAGTCAAGTTTAAGTAATTGTTTACATGCTTTTGAAATTCTGAGATGCTTTTCCTTCACTTAATGTAATGGCTCTACTGGTGAGTGGTGATATCAGAGCGTTGAGAAAATTGATTTTTGCAAGTCCTAGCTCCTATCTGCACTTTGAGTTTGGTTCTGATTATTATTTTTTAGGTTATATTATGCCTATTACTTTGGCATGACAACGTTATCTACCATTTCTTCTGAATGCTATTTCTTTCATATGGTAAAGGTGCTGAAACTTTGACAGAAGGGTTCACTGATCAAAACTCAAGAACTGCTAGGTACAGTATTCTTCTTAGCATAGTTCATCTATGATTCTGATGGCATTGTGCAATTTTATATTGCGGACAACAGTTTAGAACTTGCATTGATTTTTTTCCAAAAATGAATGTCACTATATACCAATTGGGCATTTATGCAGCAGATCAAGAACAAGTACTTTGGACAGAGTGACAAGATTTATGCGAGATTTCAAGCTTCTTTTGCTTGAGAAGGTTTATGTCGTGAATGTTTTAGGTAAGTCTACTTTGAAAGTTGATGGTTCCTTTCTAATAACATTTGTCATGGAACAAGTTTAACTAAGTAACACTCAATTTTTCCAGTCTGCCAGTTCAATAATTTTCAATGGTTGCAATTGCATTAATAATAGTTACTTCTAAGTTGCACTTGGAACAGATGCTATAATTAACTGTATCCAATGCTTTGTTTACCTTGTAATGTTTCTGATTGGCTTTTTGCAGGTTACATAGCATACAATTTCGTCATAGGTGCATACTCATATTGGGGTCCAAAGGCTGGTTATAACATATATCACATGGTAAGGTCCAGATTAGCTGAAATGATGTTTGTAAAAATGCTTATTTTTTCAGATTAATGATTTGGTTTTATTCTTCATTCTGCACTAATGTTGGGACTTATTCCTTGAAATTGAACTCATGTTTTCTTAAACTGATTTTTTTAGTGGTTTTTTTCTACTGCAGAAAAGTGCGGATATGACATTTGGAGTTATTACAATTGTTTGTGGAATAGTCGGAACAGTAGCTGGGGGTTTCATTCTGGACTGGATGACTTCCACAATTTCAAATGCTTTTAAGGTAAACATGTTGTAACTATTGGCATGTTGAGCTATTATGCTTTGCTCATTTTTATTGCCATGTCGTCAGAAGAAAAAAAAAAAAAGTTAAGCGGGAGATTTCAGTCTCCAAGTGCTCTATATGCACATGGGTGGGTGGTTGGAGGCTGCATTCAATCTTTGCAGGAGCTTTAGTCAATTCATTCTCATTCTCTGGGCACTGCAGGGCTGTTTCTTTTTAGTTTCCAAAGAAACTATTTAGAGAACTTCAGAATGTCATCAGGCTTGTGACTTGCACTCTCTACTGACGCTTACATAGAAATTGCTCAGCCCAATAAATACTTAGCCCAACTTTCTATGATCCTATTGGAGCTTCTCTGTGTGTGTGTGTTTATGTACAAAACATACATGTCATGCTTAGTGCTAAAAAAAAGTGGATACCAAACTCAAGTTTATGTTTATCAGGATGCTTCAAATTGGTCAAGAATAATACTTCTGCTGATCAAGTCAAGTTGGGCTTTTATAATTGGAAACTCTGTTGAAATTGAGCTCAAATTTGAGTGTTGTGTTTGTTGATTTTGTTAGTCTAAAAAATTTATATGCTACTCAGGTATTGAACCTAATTTATGGTAATATTAACTAAATTTATCCAATAGCTTTGGGCTGGAGTTGATTTTTCTGGAGAACAACTTGGAAATAGTTTCATACGTTGCCCTGTATTCCTGTGATCTCTCCATAGAAATAATGTTTAAATGTGATAAGTGAACCATTTTATGTGTTCTTTTTAATTATTTCTTCTTCTACACATCATCATCCTTGTATTCTTTTTCTTTTCTTTTCTTTTCTTTTCTTTTCTTTTCTTTGCTGAGAAATCATCATCATATTCTTGGTTCTTATTTATG
>JAWZTD010000048.1:2984279-3003850 GCA_035221335.1 Echites panduratus
TTTTCTTTTCTTTTCTTTTCTTTTCTTTTCTTTTCTTTGCTGAGAAATCATCATCATATTCTTGGTTCTTATTTATGTGTACTTTTCTGCAGCTTCTTACTGTGGCAACCTTTTTCGGGGCAACATTTTGTTTGGCCGCCTTTTGTTTCAAGAGCCTATATGTATTTATAGCTCTTTTCTCAATTGGAGAGCTGCTAGTTTTTGCCACTCAGGTAAACTTTGAATCAAGTAAATGTTGCTCTTTCTTTTTAACTTCTATATTTTGAATTGTATGGCCATTTTAATGACTATAAATAGTTGTTTTGTTCCATAGCAAGAACTTTATTTTATTAAAACTGAAATTATGTACTGAGTATCTGGTATAACCATCATTTGGTTCCAGCTGGGATGCAAACCTGCCTTGTGAATTGTGATCTTTGTCTGCCTCCTCCATCACCTTTAGATTTGTATTAATATTTTTGCTTGTATTCTGGAATTAGGACATGTGGACTTCAAATTAGCGAAAGCTTTATATTAGGGCTTGATGTACTTAATGCCCTTTCAGTGTATGCCCAAAAATTTAAATCCTTTAATTTGCTAATCCCATTCAACCAGGACCAAGATAGGCGTAAACTCCATTCTTCTTCATTTTCTGAGCCCCACCATATTAGAAATGGTATTCTCATCTGAAAAAACAAACCAATGATGTATGTTTGATACCTGTTTGAACTCATTACTCTTCTTATCTTTATTAGTATTGGCTAGATTTAACCCAAAAGTTGTTTTCCTTAGTAATTTATTTTAAGCTTCCAACTATTGATGATCTATCATATTAACATTCTGGGGATTTCACACTGCAGGGTCCTGTCAACTTTATATGTCTGCATTGTGTCAAGCCCAGTTTGAGACCTTTATCTATCGCAATGTCTACAGTCTCAATTCACATATTTGGTGATGTGCCTTCCTCTCCTCTAGTCGGTGTTCTACAGGTTTACAATCCTATTTTTACTTTTTATCTCTACTAGTGTATATCTTGGTTGTTGCACTAGTTCTGAATTGCACTAATGATTGATTCTGGATCATGACTTTTATCAGTCGCATTGGTTCTATCTAAAAAAGAATTTGCTTTGTAAAGCAGCTAGAGGGAAGCAAATGCAAAGCCATGCATTAATGAAAACAGATGTCCACTTTCAAATGACACTAAAATCAAATGAATTGGAAAGAATCCCTTCACTATATCTACACTCGTACACTTTCACACATGCTGTAGAAATTATTTGCTTTATTTGTATAGGACTTTACTATTCATGTACAAGACACGCAAAATATTTTCTTGATTGTATTATCTTTCATTCTTTTTCCTGTGTTGTTATATTTTGTATAAGCCATTTGAAAAGACAAATCTTGACGAGATATCTGTTTTGTTCCATTGAGAATTAGACTTGGTCGTTTGGAAAGTGTTTTGATTATAAAACAAGTGCTTTCATTATGCAGGATCATGTCAACAATTGGAGGACTACAGCTTTGGTTCTAACATCTATCCTGTTTGTGGCAGCTATTATATGGTTCATAGGTAGTCATTTTATCTAACATCAATAACCATTTCTTTTTTATTGAGTCGTTTGTTGAAAAGGGTAATTCTCCCTTTCTGTTTCATTTGAGTCTGTTTTTTGCTTGTACAGGGATCTTTCTGCATAGTGTTGACAGATTTAACGAAGACAGTGAGCTTCCGGTTACAATTGAAAGGTCAAACATTACTCCATTGCTTGGAGATAGAACGTTGTCTCAGGAAACAAAATCAGCCATAGATTCTTGATAGGCAATCATCACCAACCATTGTTGGGCATCGCTACTTTGCATATGGTTGAAATGTATATTCTCTGCTTTCAGGCGTTTTTTATACAGTGTAAATGATTTTCTTGGGTTGTTTTTGAAATGCACTGATATCTCTCTTATTAATTCCAAGAAATGTTTGGAAATTATAACGGTTGTTCTGGTAAACAGCCAAGATTGAAATTTGTTTTAAGACATCTCTTCCACCTTTGAGTAGCTTAATTGCAAGTTTAATATTGTGAATCGAGAATCTTTCCAGACCTTGCTTTGGTTGATATTTGATACCTAGACCTAGATCTTGTTTCTTGTAGTACGTGCCGCCATATACCGGAATGTGCGGCATGTCAGCTGCCACAGTCTACCGGAATGGGTGGTACATTGGCTGACCTTGCAACGATCAGGTGCAGGGTTTAATGTGCACTGCCAGAAAGGCAGTTGCTGCAAGATCGAGTCTTGATTCAGTATAAAGGTTGATGGGATCTACAATGAAATAAATTTTATATTATATTATTGAGATGTTATTAATAAATTTCTAGTTATTTTAATAGAATAATATGTAAAAGAATATTAATATTTAAGAATGGGAATATATATACACAAAACTGTCATGATGAGTAATGTCTAATCTTATTGAGAATTACAGTTAAATTTTTAATGATGAACAATTAAGTCAGTTATCTTTTTTTTATGGTATAATTTATAAATTATATCTAAAAAATAATTTTTTATATATCAATTTATTTTTTCTTTGAAAAAACAAATAGTTGACTTTTAACAATTGTTCATTAGATTTTACAAGAACGCTCGCAATTGTTGAGAAAACATGTATATATATTTATGTGTTCTTTTTAATGTAGTGGTCTTACTTGTTCAAAGATCTCGGGTTTCTTTAAATTAATTAATTCCTATTCTAATTTATTCTAATGTTAAATTATACTATTTGAAAGAAAATATTTTGGTAAGTATTGATGGGCCACTTTTGAAATGCTATAGAAGAATTCTTTTTTTAATTAATCAAATAAATTTTTGTACATTTACTTTGCAGAAAAAATTTTTCTCCTCTCTTCTTATTATACTCAATTTTTTTCAAAATTATTTAGTCCTTGCCAATAGCTTTCCAATTCTCTTCTATTTCTAAAAATATTGTATTACTTGTATTTAAATTTGTTTTTCAAAAAAAATCTTTTATATCAAAGGTAAGTTTAAAAAATGGCAATCGATTTGATCTTTTCTAATAAAACATGAAATACAAAGAACATCTTGACTAAAAATAATATATATTATACTTTCAAGTCTCAATTAAGAGATTTTTTTACAAGTGTTCGGGTCAAACTAGTTACAAATTTATCCAGATAAAATTTGTAATGAGATCAAGTTGAATTTACGAAATGTGTTATACAAGTTTTATTTCCGAATAACTTAGTGCAACTTAATAATTATTTTCATTGTTAGTGAATATAGTCAAATTTCACCCAAAAAAAACATTGAAAATAATTAAATTATTTTACTCTCCCATCTTGTGTTCTTTCTTTCTGTATTGAAAAAAACTGAAAAATAATTTTAATTATAATATTGAAAGTTATTTAAGTACTTTTATTATTATTATTATTATGGAAAAATATTTAAAAGAAAACTGAGATCAGAACAGAACAAGCAAGTTAGCCCAAACATCAAATAAGGTTTGCCCAAGCCCATTTATCTCAGAGGTGACTGGAGGAAACTTTGACTTCAAAAAGGGTCAAAAGATTCAAAACCACTCCAACAGGAAACCTCAAACAAGCAAACATTTGCCCACGGTTTCTTGTTGCTATACCGCCAGCAATCATGAATAACCACAACATATTTACATATTCCCATTGCAAATCTTATCTTCATCTGTACAATCTACTGTTGCTTTTGTACTGTTCTACTGATTTCTTGTGAAGAAAATCTTGTTGGTTCTTTTTTTTCTTGGAGTATTAGAAGTTTTCTGTCTTTCTCATCAATGGCACCCACAGCAGCCATGCTCATCTTAAGCCGCCAGAGAAAGGCTCCCTCTTCAAAGACGACCCCCTCTGTTCCATCGCCATCTTCTGCTGCTGTTTCATTGCGTGAGATGAATGATTCAGTGAGGAGGTGGTTTTCAGAGAGAGGCACCGCCTTTTATGCGAAGATCAGAAGTAAAGATGTCAAATGAGAATTTGTCCTCTCCACAACATCTTGTGTTCAGTCCCCGTTGCGAAAATGAGTTCTTGAATCCCAAGATCAGCGGTGGGGGTTAGCTATAAATCTGTCCTCCCTTGATTGATGTTGTCTGAAATTTCCGATCAAGCTGGATCTTTTAGTGAAAAAGTTGTGTTCTTTGAATTTTGTGTATCAAAAAAATTGTTCATATACCCTGTATTCTGCATGTTTTCTGTGAAATTTTAAACAGCAATTTCTGTGCAGTTTGAGAGAATGATGATCTTCTTTGGCTGTATTAACAAGTCTAATTGGTCGAGATTGGGAATCTTGATGCATTAATTGTCCTGGAGAGACATTAGTTTCGACTTTCAAGCTTTCAAATTTCCATCATTTCTTCCTGAAATAGTCAATGGCAGTGTAACTGTGCATCAATGCTTTTTTCACAGGCATTATTTCGGCATATGTCAGAAGGAAGCCGAGCCCAGTTCTGATTATTATTATTCTTGTTTTTTTTTTTTCTCTATCTTTTGGATAAGACTGAAACTGAATGCATGGAAGAAACATTGTTGCAGCCATCATATAGACCAGTTACTAGAGAACACGTTTGTTGGGGTCCTTTCCAAAGCCTTATGATTTTTATTTCATTTAGTCTAAAAGTTTAAAAAATGGGTTGAATTCAATGTCTAGTCAGAATCACTCTCATTAGCACCTTGAAAAAGCTTAAGCTCAGAGTTTTAAGTTAAAACGGAGACACTTAATTCTAAAAGTTGAGTTAAAAGGAGGATTGAATTACTTAATAAAATATTTATTTTTCTTAAAATAATTCCCTTAAAATAGTCAATTAATTAGGCTAAATTAACCCAGAAATCGGTTAAAAAAATAGGAACACAACATGCTCGGACAATATTTCCCCCACATGACTGTCCGTTGATCCCTGCACACAAAATGCACACGCACCCTTCTCATAGCCACCACGCAATTCTGCTTTCAATCTACAAACACACGCTACGCGGGACAGGAGTCATGGAGATTCACATTATCTGCATATTAACCGTCTTCGTACAAACGGAGTCCACATGCTGCCACCAGTGGTTACTAAAGTTTCCACTGTCCTGATCACATGGGAGCTATAAACTACTCCCTCCGTCATTCGCAGGACATGAGGCAGTATAAAACAACTTCAAATGGTAATGCTACTAATACTACCACCATTGGAATCACGTCTGTGAGTTGATTTCCTTTGAGGGTTTTGTATTTTGAGGTTTGATGGCACTAACAGCAGCAATGCTCATGCTAAGTTACAGGAGAAGAGCAGCACCTTCAAAGACACCATCTTGTGGAAGATGTCTCCTTTTGCAGAAGTGTCTCATCTTAAAAAAACAGTTCAGAAGTGGTTTTCGGATGGCAGTTACAGTGAGAGTCAGTCACCCAAGTTACTCTTCAGGAAGTGATTCAACTCTGGAGCCTTAGATGTGTGTCTCGAGCTGGATCAACATGAAATGCCATCAATTATCAATCTTTTGAAAAGAAAAGAAATTGTATATTTGCCTGTGATTTCAAATTATTTCATGTCTATTCCACTGTGTAATTAATTCTAGATTCCACTGTGGTTTGTGGGAAAGATGCCCTGTTGTGTGCTTCAACTAAACGTTGTATCTGGGTTCTTTCCCCCCATGTATTAATAGTGAGAGATCTTTTCTCGCATCAATGTTAACTCCACATTTCACAAAGGGCCAAATACATCTCAGACAAGATGTAATCATTCAACCAGAAAACAATAAAACCCTCCTCCTCCAGGTCCTGCCTCAACTCCAGTAGTGTTCCACATCAGAAATCCCAGAGAAGTGACATGCAGTAACTAAGAAGTTGCATATGATAGTTAAAAAGGTTTTTATTTTATAACGCAATCTTGGTGCCAACGGTCTCAAGGGACAAATTTTGGGTTATGGGGGAGATGACAAAGTTGAAAATTTTATATCCCGTCACAAAGGCCCCTTCAAAAGAAGTCTGCAACAAAAAAGTACATCTCAAAGTAGTCCCAGTACAAATATTGTTTAAAATGTGCATTTGGAAAAGGAAAAGTTCATTCTCATCTCCAGGGAAAGTTATCAGGTGGTTCAACAACCAGATGGTCTATTTTTCTTCCTGGGTAGTGCAAGCTGACGAGCTAACAGCTAAAAGAAACGAATTTACACAAGAGAAAGCTCACCAGAAGGAATTGATCTTTTCACAAGTTTTTCCCAAGACTCATTGGTTTCCTTGATCACTTTAAGGGCATAGTCCTATCAGATAAAACAATCATTTGTCAGCACTAAACGGTGTCATAATGTAAATAACAAGCGCCAGGAAAGAAAAGAAACAGAAACAGATAAATTTTGCGGGCTTCTCCGTTTCCTTATATCATTTCCTCTTGCTCTTTTGACTGCTCTCTTTCCCATCCTCCTCCCTCATCACTCTGTAGTGTTTTCCTTTGCCCAGCAAGGCAAGGCAAGTTTGATTTTAAACTTTTACACTCTTTGTTGATTTAGATTGCTCAAGACTTGAAGAAACTCATGTGCAAGTTTATTCATTTTGTAACCGTACATTAATTTAAATTGAACTGATTGCAATAATTGCACACAAGAATTACCAGCTGACACTTTGATATATCAGGTTAACTCTTTTTCTTTCAATAAATTTATATATAAATAATGCACCAGAAAAGAAATGCATGACTTTCACCAGAATCAATAATCAGAGAAACTAAAAGCCCACACCTGAAATCTAGCAAGCCACATCATGTATGTAATATTTGATGAAGAACCCTTGAGATGGAAGTAGGGCCAGTTATCATCGCTTAAAATAAGCAATTTTTTTTTTTTCCTTCAGCTTTTCGTTGCTTTTCAATTCTGGGAAACTACCCTAGAGATACTTTTCAAAACAACTTTTGCTTATTAATGTTGTGAAACATAAAAAAGTTATATTAATTTCTAAAACAATTGTTTTCAAAAGCATTTTTTCTGCAGCTTAAAAAAGCACCAGCAATTGAGAACAGGCCCCAGATACTCTATTACATAAACAACGACTGCTTTGAAAGTTTTCATTTAGTTGGCAACCTCAGGAAACCCCCAGACATTCCACTTTTCCAAATCCCATCATCTGTTCAGGACTTCTAATAAAGCAGGATAGAATACACATTTAGTTGTTTGGTAATACCAGTTCCACTTTTCAGTGACCTCCCAACCCAAAGAACTAAATCAGCAAATGTGCGCCAACATTTGCAGTATGGACTTGGAGTATGTAGTAGTCCAGTAAGAAGCGCGAATGGTTACTGATAACAAGGCGGGGATCAACGAGTATTAAAATGGAAGGTAGTTCCAAGGCATCAGGCAACTATGGACAGGCTTTGAAGAAACAAGAACTTGATAACCAAGAAAAATCCAGAACATATCCAGACATTTTCAACACAACTCAAATCAAACAGAAATTTCTTGAACAGTGAGATAGTTGTAAATGTTCAACTGAATACCTTATTTGCTGGTTTGTTTCCAAGACCAAACCTGTTAGCAGGTTTCCCATCAGGGATCTTGTAGTCTCTAAACCAGTCCCTGATTGCAGTAAGTGTGCCCTGAACAAAACATGCTTAGGATGAGTATCCACATTTCAAGTCTGAAACTTAAGCAAATCAACTTCTAGATACTTTGTCATATGTTACTACATAGTACACGTTTTACATTGATTGATAGTAGCATCTTTATTGCATTCACATGGAGAGACAAAAGCTTTTCTCAAACTCCTTTCTAGTATCTACCAGCACAGACTGATCCATCTCTCTCTCTCTCTCTCTACTAAAATTGCACGGAGAAGAATATTGAACTCTAGGCACTTAGTGAAACACAATTGAGCCAGATTAAGTAAAATAGACAAGGACTGCATAGGAAATAACATCAGAAACAAATTCACAAAATCATTAACTGACGTATCAATGAAGACACTAGACAGATTAATATATTATCAATAACAAATGAAACGTGAAAGCCTAAGCAAAGGAGAGTCCAGTTGGCATCTCACATGGCTATCTTTAAAAATGTATATCAGATATCAAAAGAAGTTTTCTCCATTTAAGCATACCGGGAAATGCCTTTCGACATCATTGACATCATTAACAAGTGAAGCTCTGGGGTCATCCAAAGAGATTGCAACTATCTTCCAGTCAAGTTCACCTTCATCAATCATCGCAAGTGCTGCTAATGGTTTAACCCTCACAACCTCGCCAATTTTGGCACGGGTTTCTCCAATTTCAACAACATCAACTGCAGATACAAGGAATCATTTGATAATTAGTTCCCTTTCTGCGGAAACTTTTAAACAGAATTGATCACAGTATGCTTGGCAAATTGAGATACTACCAGGATCATTATCCCCAAATGCCCCTTCAACTTCTGAATTTGCTAGAGAAGGGTCTTCCCAAGTTTGTGGGAGCAATCCATAGTTCCAATTAATGTTGTACCTGCAGAAGACACAGCATGAACATAAAAGCCACAGTGGAGACCATATCATGCAGTAGAAGAGGATCAAAATGCTACACAGGTAAAAGAATGTTACTATGAATTAGCTGAACAAATAGATAAGGTAAATATATGTCTGCTGAAAAGGAGTCTTTATCTGCGGAGACCGACCAAATCTGCTATTAAGTACTTTTCCCATTTAAAGTTGAAATCCCGTTTTATCACAAATACTTTGGAGAGTCATTAAACCGTAAGTAAATTGCCACCTTACCCTTGTGGATTAAGTGATTACTGGTGGAATTATGTGTTTGGGGGATTCACATCGTTTGAATTGAGGTAAATTGTGAAACTTTGAATGGGAAATATGTTTGATTTAGAAGTAATATATTCATTTTTGGTCATTTCAAAAGCAGAAATATGGATATTCAATTTGAAGGAAGGAAGTATTAAATAGAAGAAGAATTAGGAAGAAAAGCATTAAAACTTACAAGAACTCAGAGATTAGCAAACATGATCCAGCAAACAAGTAGGAGTCTTTTGTTAGGAAATGGCACAATGCTTGTAGTAATGATGCTGTTGTTTATTAGAAATTCTTTATATGTTTTGCCAGATGCACACAGAACTCCAGGAGAAACAGCAACTCGAAAACAGTCATGACTCTTCAAGGAGATGGAAAGAATGCAAATTGAGCTCGTAGTTTTCTCATGTTCATTCAACTTGATCAAAAGCCAAGTATTGATTCAGCACACTTTTTGGTGTCATTTTATTGGCTGAAATTCTACTGTTATATGATAACAGATAAGTGAAGGAAATCTAACAGCAGATCAAAAAGTAACAATTCTAAATATGCGAGATTAATGTACTTTCTTGATCCAATCCAGCCATCTAGGTAATGCAAGCCCATTATCCAAAACAAGATATAAGCCAAAGTCCAAGAATCAAAACTGTTTGGAAACTACAGCTAAGAGGACCAATTATGAGTAATCAAGGTATCGCACCAGTTTATCTGCTGCTGAAGTGTAGCAAACGTTTAAAGAAAGAGAAAAGAATCAAAAAAATTCTAATGTAACTACCTGAATCTAAAATGGATGTGTAGGAAACAAAACATTATCAAACAATTAGCATTGGAATTCTAATTAGGTCGCAGGAACATCAAGAAGTGGACTAAAAGGTAACTACAGAATCTTACGGGTAATATCTAAGCTTCCCTTTTTTTGTATCTTGTTTTATTGGGGTAAATTGCTCATCAGTTGCCACCTCCATCTTTGCACTTGACTCTTTGGGAATTTCAACAATAAAATTGAAAAGACCATCCCCCAAGTGTAGTGGAATGTCATGCCATGGAGAAACCTACTCAATAAAAACACAACACGCATTATGGCAATGTACAAAGTAGGCCAAGAAAAGGAACCAAAAAATGCCCCACATGGTGCATCCCAAGCTAATTACCCCCTAATTTCATAAAATGCTACCTTGCCCGGGATGTCCCAATCATTCTGCATCTTCATGCCATCTATGTATCCAAAAAATTATAGGCATCTGTTTTTAAATTGGGCAATTTTCCCAACAATTTTTTGATAAATGTGACTTCAGAACATAAAAGATTGAAAAACAATATGACAACAATGAAATGGATTTCATTTCAAATTTAGAATGTCATCTTTACTCTCTCTCTCTCAAGCCACCAAAACACCAGACCTATTACTCCCGAAAGTTAGACAAATGATGTTCATTCAACTCCCAATTCAACTACATGAGTGCCCTCAAAATACAACCTTTTCGATAGAGTATCAGAACAAGGCACCTTGGAATTTATTTCATCAATGACAACACTATGCATTAAACCAACGAAATCAACATAAAAAAAGTAACTGAACGACTATCAACGAAGTAAGTAGTAACTACCTTTTTGCCAGAATTATCAAGAAAAAACACTCTATAATCAAGTGTTTCAGGCTGCCCTTCTTCTTCGATCTGAACCTGGGGATTGTAAATTGCAGTGCAAGTGAACAGCCGCCTGTTCTGCAAAACAAACCTGTTTCTGTTGTTCTTGTAGCAAAAACTGAAACTTTTGGGACTTCTCAAAGGACCCTTTTGCAGAAGACAAGTAGCAATAGTGTTGCTAGCTGATACTATCACTCTGGTGGCCGCCATTGCTGATGATGGTGATTCCTTAGATATGAGTTGGACGGATAGTGGCTGATGGAAAATGAAAAAAGTACCACCAGCCAACTCCTTCAGGCTTTAGCTACTTCTTGTATTTGTTTATTCTGTGTCTACCGATCCAACTGGGGGGAACCTATTGGTTCACTTTTGCCCGTGTGGCTGCTTTCCGATCCCTTGCGAGTAGTTTTTAAGCCTGGCCCAGGTCCATATATATATATATATATATATATGTAAATATATAAATATATATATATATATATACATATATGTGTGTGAAATGATATTATGAGGAATAAAGTTTAAATTATTTTAAACTTCCGTTAAGTTTTTAATGGTAAAAATTAACTGTCAATTATCTTTTTTTTAATAGAAAAATAAAATTTTCTATAAAAAAATTATTTTTTAAGAAATATTTTATAAGCAAAACCTAAAAGACCAATTAAACCTAGAGATATGTGGAGCTCCTTTGCTCATAATAATAATTCTGATACATATATGTGAATCATGTTGTTGAATTCATAGATTTCAAGATAGAATCGGATCAAATGGGACGATTCGATTACGATTACATGACCTTATAGTTAAAATCGTGATTTTAAGTTAAAAATCTTTCAATAATATGGTTAAAATCGTGATTTTAAGTTAAAAATCTTTCAATAATAAAAAGGTGAGAAGAGGATTCAAACTGCCAACCACCAATCCATGAGAAGAGGCATCAACCACTATGGGCAATATTGATTTTTTTGTATTTTTAATCACGTTCAATTATAAATATATACAAAAACTCTAAAAACTATTTTTTAAAATTAATAATTGACTTATTTCAAATCTCCATAATTAGATAATCAATATTTAATTATTTTTTTGATTGTAATATAATTTTTTCAATAATTTTTGTATCATATTAATATATATCATCTAACAAATTAAGTAAAATTTATAGTTAAATTAAGTATTAACTATTTTTAGTTTGTTTTCCTAAAAAGTATACATAAAAATTAATATTTTTCATATAACTTTGAAATTAATTTTCTATTTCTATACAAAAATCTATACCATATTTTCTAAAAATTAAAAAACCTGGTTGGACACAATCCATTTGGTTTGATTTTAACCATTCCTATCAATTCGGTTCGATATTCGATCTGATTTTAAAAACATTTGTTGAAATTAAATCACACAATAAAAAAAGTTTCATAAAGTACTTATTTTATTCATTGAGTTCCACGTTTAATTATCTAACTTGATATAAGTCACAAGATTCATATATGGGACATGAAGTAGGTCCATGATTACTTTTACCAAAATCACAAAACTTGGTTAGGCGTACCAAATATTATTGAGCAAACACTACCTCTAAAAATTAATCAAATACTATAGGATTTTAAATGGACGGAAGAATGACAAAGTAATTATTTTCTAATAATACCACTAGTTATTAATTTGTATTACAAACAACTTTTATTTATCTATATTTTTGAATATAAGAGAATTGAAATGTAAGAAACAATTTGTGCATAAAATCGATGTCTTATATTTCAATACCATGACGCATAATAAATGTTTTTTTCTTTCTTTAAATAAATATATTTTTAATTTAAAATTTATCTAAATACCTTTCTTAATTTAAGAGATGCATATCCACAAACACATGACTTTACCACAGAGGCATTAGTAGGCAGTATTTTTTAACTTGTTAAAAATGTAAAATAATATCTTTTATGACCTAGAGGTTATGAGTTCAAATTACTAAAGAATTATGACAGAGATGTTATATATATTTTTCCCATACAAGGACAAAAAATATGATATTTTGCATGTTGAAATTATTTAAAAGTTATATGTAAATTTTTAAGATACTTGGAGTATTTAAGTAAAGAATATTATTAAATTAATATATGTCAAATTAAATATTATCACACTAAACCTTATTAGTTCAGTGGTAATTAGCAATATTTGAGATTAGAAAGTCTTAAGTTTGAGACACAACCAGGACAGGTGAACTGTCATTATTGATCCTTGAGGGGAGGGGAGGGGTACAAGGAGGGTAAAGGAAGGCATGATTGTAAAAAAAAAAAAAAAAAAAAAAATTGAATTATCACAATAAGCAGGCATATTTCGGAAAGATTGGGGACTTAAGTGGATGAAATTGAAAGATTAGGGACGAAGCTGATGATTTTGTCAAAAAATTGAAGATAAATTTGACAATGTAACAAGCAGAGGAGCATATCGAAATGATTTTCAAAGCTGGGCACTATTTGGCAAAATTGTAGGGGGTAAACTTGTAATTTAATGGAGGAAACTCCCTTCCAAAGCGTCTTGCACCCGTCTCTGATCAAATCGCGCTGCTGTCATTTTACCAAACGTATTTAAATCTTTTTTCATATTTATATATAAATATATGCACACTCAGATCTCTCTGTTCATTCATTCACTCCTCTCCCGCTACTTCTCTGAGGAATTAACCAAGGTAAATTTGTTGTTTGAATCCGATCCGCTCTGTTTATTGTTAATATACTCAATTCAGTACTGGATCTTGTTGAATTTGTTTCGAGATCTAGGGTTTACGATGATCTGATCTCTTCTCTAATTCCCACTGTTATATTTTGATTTGGGTTAATTCAGTCTGCAGTGGTGTGCGCTTTTATTTTTTTTTCCAGTATCGGCATTGCTTAGATTTGGATCAAAGTACTCTCTTATCGTGTCTATGCTGTAAAGCTTGAGTTTCTTTTATTTGAAAAGTTTTGATTATGTTTTATAAGTTGAACGTTTCTAATGCTTCAGGAGTGAAAAACAAGAGGTTCTTATATCCAATTTGAATCAGTGGAAGTTGGATCTCTAGTGGGTCAAAATGGTAAGTCTTATCAGGTTACCTGATTTATTTACACTTTTATGGTTGGATGATATAATACTGAATTACAGCTGAAATTTGAGACTGCATTTGTAGGTGTAGATTATGAATTTTATGTTGGTGAGACTATAATAGTAATTTTATTGCTTGCTTCCTCTGGGGTTGTTTTATAGAATTTGTTATTAACCAAATCAATCCTTTTCTGCAATAACAGGTGGTCTTGGCAGCTTCAATTATTAGTAAATCTGGGAAACGTAAGCTCAAGTTACTTTTTGCTGAGTTATTCTGTTTTGATTTTGATTTAGAAAGCAGTTTCAAATTAACTCGAAAGTTAACATTCATTTTATGAGTTTGTCTGTTTCATTACATTATTGCAAGCCATGTAAAAGTGGTGGCACTAAAACCCTACTTAGATGAACTCTATGTTTTAAAAGGTAATGAACTTGATAAGATATGTGCATGATTTGCAACCTCTTCCAAGAGAACTGAAGGAATGGAACCGAGGAAGAAATGACTAATGGTATCCATGTTATCTTTAGATTACGAAGACATGGATATGCTGTGTGGGCAGTGTGTGTGTGTGTGTGTGTGTGTATATATATATATATGTATTTTATATTATTATTATTATTATTATTATTATTATTATTAACAGGCTATGGACACTTGATTGAATAGTCATCCCAAAAAAAAAAAAAAAAAAAATTCTTCCTCCGTTACTATTTATAAGACATTTGAAATAACTTTCCTTGTCACTAAATATAAGTTATTGTTGTTAGTTTATTAGGAATTTTATTGATTTTTTATTATATTATCCTTGTCTCTTTCTTTTCCCTAAATATTGTTGTTAGTTTGATTATCATATAAATAGGAGTATTTTAAGGAGAAAGAAATATTACTTTAATTTTTTCAAAACGACCCTAGTGACTTATATATAGTGACGGATTGAGCAATATTATCCCAATTTTGGTTCATAAAATTGAAGTAAAGGGAAGATATGCTGGAACACACCTCTAATAAATGGAACAGAAATGTTTTTGGATACCATCAGAAAAAAGAGAAATAATGGACAGAACTTGAAATTCTTGAAGGAAAGGAAAATTTTTATATGCATTTGATTTTGCTTACGCTTTATATATTCTTGATGCATATCCTTTTTCTGTCAAATTAGATTTCTTCCTAGACATGTTCCATTTTCCATTTTTAGAAGTGTTCTATTGGAATTTATATTCGTTGGTAGGCTTTAAATGTTTGGTCATCTGCTTTCACAGCACTGGTGTCAAGGCAGTTTGTGGATATGTCTCGGATAAGAATTGAGGGGTATCTGGCTGCATTTCCCAAATTGGTTGGGACAGGAAAACAACACACCTATGTTGAGACTGAAAATGTCCGTTATGTTTACCAGCCAATAGAGTCACTCTATTTGTTGCTTGTAACAAATAAACAGAGCAACATTCTTGAGGATTTGGAGACACTGAGGCTCCTCTCTAAACTTGTATCCTTCTTTGCATGTAAGTTATGTACATAGGAATGATCTGGTCAATATCTCTTCATAGTATGAGGTTATAAATAAAACGTGTTGATCTTAAGGTTCTGGTCTTCATCATAGATGAGAGTCCAAAAATTTAAATTTTGTTTTTTGCTCAGATGGTATTTCATGTGTTTCTGGATATTGCATATTTCTGGTTGCTTGAAATTTTGATAAGAAATTTTCTCATCTCTAATGCTTTGTATTACTGAGTGGACAATTTTTGTCAATAGCCCGTATTCCTTAACTACTCTTAGGTTCCCGAATATTCTTATTCCTTGGATGAAGAGGGCATCTGCAAAACGGCTTTTGAGCTTATATTTGCCTTTGATGAAGCCATTTCTTTGGGCCACAAGGAAAATGTTACTGTTGTACAGGTCAAACAGTATTGTGAGATGGAAAGTCACGAGGAACGTTTGCACAAATTGGTTCTGCAAAGCAAAATAAATGACACAAAGGATGTCATGAAGCGTAAAGCTATTGAGATTGACAAAAGCAAGGTGACTCTCCCGAGTTCAATGTGATCCTATGATCTTGCCTCCTTTTCCTGATACTTATAGTTGGTTTTGTAAAATGATGTTTGTGATAAAATGCTGTTTTAATAGATTGAAAAGAATAGAGGTGAGAAGGGAGGTTTTTCGTCTTTACAGTCAAACAGTGGCTTCAGCAGTGACACTAGCTTACCTTCCTCTGTATCTGGTTTTGTAAATGTGCCTGCTTTTGATGTGGACTCAAACAAGTCAAAAGGTATGTCTTTGTTTGACTTTTCAAGAATAGAATTGTTGTTGCTCATGCATTATACTTGGTTCCAGATGAGGCTTTAGATTTTTGTGTAAATATGCTTAGGTCCTTAACAATGGTTTAGCACATATCCTGAAAATACAATTTTGGCCTAAATTCATTTTTTCTAAATTTGCTTATATAAGCTCTTTAGGTTTGTATTTGGCTCCTTATGAATTTTGAAAGAGATGCAGAAGAGGGATTTACCATTACCAAGCATTGCCCATTTTGATTTGACAGATTTTTTTACCTAATTAATAGAATTCTTTTCTTCAGGATATTCAAGGTAAATGTGTTGATGCTAAGAAATTCATGTATTCTTTTTTTGTAAGCTTTGAACCTGGTGAAATTTGTTATGATACCGTAAAGATTTATGTGAAGTGAAAAGGAAATATTGCTCTTATCTTTGGCTTGTAGGAACTAATTTCAACACATAATATGTATTGTAAGAAAGTACTTTCGATGGTATATACTTATATGTCTTATATTTATGTGGTTCTGATTGGGAGTCTTGGATAAACATTCATCTTAAGAGGATTTTTCCTCATTCCTGTGAAAACTAGGATGTAACTGCCAATCTATCTAGATTTTTCTGCAATGGTTTCTGCATGCCTTCTTAAATTAATATTTCTGTATATGGTCAGGTCGTCCAGCTCCAGCTGCTTCTGTTCCAGGAAAAGGTCTTGGTTTGAAGCTGGGTAAAACACAAAGAACCAATCAATTTTTGGAATCTCTGAAAGCTGAAGGTGAAGTCATTGTTGAGGATGTGAGGCCTAGTGGTGGACAGTCGAAACCTGCGGCTGCACCCCTTACTGATCCTGTGACTTTGACTGCTGAAGAAAGGATCAATGTCACTCTAAAACGTGATGGTGGGATGAGTAACTTTGATGTTCAGGGTCAATTGTTTCTTCAAATTATGAATCCCGATGATGGACTTATCCAAGTGCAGGTTTTATTTTTTTTCCCCCTCTTGTTCCTCCTGTCTTCGAGTTTTTCTCATCCTTCCTTTTCTCTCCTCAACACCGCCTTTGTGTTATCTGTTAATCTGTTACTTGTTTTTACTTACTGTTGACATCTTTATTGGTGCTTTACTGTGAGCAAGCTCTTCATCCTCCCAAAACACAAGGAAAAGTACAGTTTCTTAATGTTCTTTTTTAGAATAGACTTTATTAAGGAAGTTGAATAAAATATTTTCTACTGTACTGCACAATTAGGATGTCCATTCTATAATGGCTCTCTTAGGTATGTAGGCTACTTTGTGTTTTTTTTGGTTGATATAGTTCTAATTGTTAATGTGTGGCTAGTAGGAGTCTGTACTCATAATTAAAGTTGAGTGGGCTCTCTTTCGTTTAACTGGATCACTCTGTACTCAAAACTGTCAAGAGGAAAACAGTAAAGTTCTGGTATTTTGTTGTTGTAATTTCCTTTTGCGGAAAATAATAGAGAAGGAGATCTATCTATTTAGCACCTTACCTTTTAGGCATTTCAAAAGCTTTTCAATGTGGCATGATTGCTTGTATTATTTTCAGATTGAAACTGGTGGGAACCCTGGAATTCTATTCAAGACACACCCCAATATCAACAAAGAGTTGTTTTCACATGAAAATATCCTTGGCCTTAAAGACCCCAATCGGCCATTTCCCACTGGTCAGTCTGGTGATGGAGTTGGTCTCCTGAAGTGGAGAATGCAAAGTGGAGATGAGTCTTTAGTACCATTATCAAGTGAGTCACTTTTTGTCATCCAAATGTGTTTGATCTGTTACTTGTGATGATATTCACAAGTGAACATGTTTTTTTGTTTCAACTTCTCAGTAAACTGCTGGCCTTCGGTTTCTGGATCGGAGACCTATGTCAATATTGAATATGAAGCTTCAGCAATGTTTGATCTTCAAAATGTTGTGATTTCTGTGCCACTCCCGGCTTTAAGGGATGCTCCTACTGTACAACAGATTGATGGGGATTGGAGGTGAGGTTTATCTGGTTATACTCAATTTATCTGTGATTCATATTGATAATGCGAAGAGTGATCTTTTTGATGAGTTTTGAGTTTTGTGGTAACTTATTGTTGTTCTTACTATGACATGCAATTTTGGAAAAGTTAGATTCACGAAGTTAGCCTAGTGATGGGCTGAAGTTGTTCTTTAGGGTATTTTCACATAAAAATAGGTGCAGAGATCCTGTTTCAAAACTATAAGCAGAAAGGCCGTTGAAACTTTTCATCTATGATTTGCATATAGTCTCAATTTAAGTTCAATTAACAATAAAAGATTTCAAAATTTGGATGTTACTTGTTTTCAGGTATGATACTAGAAGTTCTCTGTTGGAATGGTCTATAGTTCTCATTGATAGCTCAAACCGCAGGTGAGCTTAAGTTCAATTTTTCCCTCTTCCTAACTTGTAGCTGATTGGTTTCTAAGATGGTTGTATGAAAACTATGCAGCGGATCTATGGAATTTGTTGTTCCTGCAGCTGATCCATCAGTCTTTTTCCCAATTTCTGTACGATTTACTGCTGCAAGAACATTCAGTGACTTAAAGGTGTGCTCCTCTTTTTGTTTTATCTTATTACGCAACCATATTCAACCATTCATTTATTCTGTAGTTGCATCTTATCTTTGCCTTATCCATCATCATCTTTGTGGTCTGACCTCTTTGAATCAATTTTCCTCTCTAGTGTTTGTTAATCTCATTGATAGCAGTAATAACAGTGTTATATGGAGTTACTCAAGTTCTTACTCAAAAAGTGGCCTGGGTTTAAGGTCTAAAATATGCATGTATTAATACTGCTCCTCCCCCTCTCCCTCCCCCTCTTGTAAATTTGGAAGAATGTATAAATATTGGCTGGCAGTTACTGATTGGGGAGTTCAGTTTAGTGAATATTTACTTATGTACGGGTGTCGGGCTGAGTCTTTTGTCAAGTTATTCATCTACTTGACTGCAACACCCGTACTTTGATCTTCTCCCTAGTGAATTTATTTTGTGCACTTGGTTTTTCTTTAACTGAAAGTTTAGTTTGAAGAGATATAATTTTGGAAAAAGTATGACAAATGCTATAAAATTTGCAGGTTCTCAACGTATTACCTCTGAGGGGTGGAGGAGCTCCTAAATTTTCTCAGAGAACAATCCTGAGTACGGAGAACTACCAAGTGGTGTGATCAAATATGGTTAAAAAATTGCTCCAAAATCTCTACCGATGAATTTTCTTCCCTTATTTTGATGTACTGATTTCAGAATTCTTGATTGCTGCTTTTCTCATGTTCTTTTTACTACAAATTTTGGGATAAGTGCTTCTAGTTAATCTTGTTACTAGGAATAGCTTGAACCTTAAAGAGCATTCGATTGCTTGCAGCAATTGCCCATATCGTAGGATGTTTGTGTTATGATATATTGATTGAATTTAACGTGACAAATACAAAACATTCATTGGATAGCTGATTGCCTATATGTTCTTCTTATAAAGGGCGAATGCGATGATTAGCGATTCAGTAAACTAAAGAAACAAAAATTTTCTTTGGTTTATTGTTGTAAAAACAACAGTTTAGGCAGAAGCAGCTGCCCAAAATTGGGCCAGATTCTACCCCTTGTTTAAATTCAAAGTTTAGGCAAAACACCAACCTGCTCCTTTTCCCCCAATTTTTGGCAAAAAAGGTTCAACTTCACCTACATTTCAATACAAGATTTTAATTTTCATTTTTTTGGCATGCAGCAACAAATATGTTTGGCTGAAGTCACTATCCTAGAAATGGGACTTATTTGAATCTTCATATATATATATATATATATAT
>JAWZTD010000048.1:3030637-3041408 GCA_035221335.1 Echites panduratus
ATTTTCTAAAGAACATAAAGAAAATAAAGTAGGTGAGGATATTTAAGGGATATGGTAGATGACAGGAATATTGGAAGAGATTTTTCTTGAAATTTCTTTGTAACAGGTGCTGTCTTATTGCTATTGTTGAGTGACTGTACCAAGACAAAGTTGGCATATACAGTATAGTATTATAAGAATAGAATGATGTGTATATGAAGACTAGTCCACTAAAAAAAGAATCCTATAGAAAATGCCATAGGAAACTGCAACTATTTTGCTGATTTACCTTGTCTTCAGTTCTGAACTATCAAAGTGTATTTTGAAGATGGGATCAATCCAAATGACAATGAAATGAACCGACTTGATTTGACATTCTTGACTGGAAGGACTATTGCAGAGGAGTAAATATGTGCGCGAATGTTTTTATGCACATGTGAATTATCAGTGTGTGAAAGCTGACTCGAAACTTCTTCACACAGGCATAGCTAGCCAAGTTAATGCTGAAAAAATAGTTGCCAGAAGGCCATTTAAGCATTTTGTATTCTCTTGATTGAAAAAATAGTTGCCAGAAGGCCTCATTCCTTCTTTTGCTGTTGCTATGTTGGTTAAATCCACTTTCTGGCAGCGGTTTTCTTTAAAACTATTCATCTTTTCATTTTCCCTTTGCTTGATTCCAGAATGCCAGGCAGATGAACATCAAATTCTTATGCAGCTGAAATCCACTCTGCAAAGATCAAATTCATTTGTTTTTGACACATGGAAGCAGGAAAATGCAGCATGCAGCTTCACTGGCATAGTCTGCAACTCCAACCAGAAGGTAACAGAAATCAATCTTGCTTCCCAGAATTTGTCAGGTCCTCTTTCTTTTGATTTAATATGCTCCCTGGAATCAATTGAAAAGCTGGATCTTGGATCAAATTTATTGTATGGTAGCATCAGTGATCACCTGTCAAATTGCACCAGCTTAAAGTACTTGAATTTAGGCTTTAATAATTTTTCTGGGAGAGTACCCAGCTTGTCAGCTCTGAACCGATTGGAATTACTGAATTTGAATAAGAGTGGATTTTCTGCTTCTTTTCCTTGGAAGTCATTGGAAAGTCTTACCAGTCTTAGATTCTTAAGCCTTGGTGACAATCTTCTGGATAGAAGTCCTTTTCCTATGGAAGTACTAAAATTTGATAAATTGTATTGGCTTTATCTGACAAACTGTAGCATTGAAGGCCAAATTCCAGAAGGCATTGGAAATCTCACACTACTGGAGAATCTAGAGCTCTCAGACAACTATTTGTTTGGTCCTATCCCAAATTCCATTACCAAATTGACTAAGCTTACCCAGCTTGAACTTTACAATAATAGCCTCACTGGAAAGTTTCCAGCAGGATTTGGAAATCTCACTAGCCTGGCCTATTTGGATGTATCGACAAATAATCTCGAGGGTGATCTTTTGGAGCTTAGACCATTAAGACAAATGGTATCCTTGCAGCTCTTTGAGAACCGGTTTTCAGGTGATATCCCTCGAGAATTTGGAGATTTCAAGTACCTAGAGGCTTTTTCAGTGTACACCAATAAATTGACTGGTTCTCTTCCTGAGAAGATTGGATCATGGGCTGAGTTCAAATATATTGATGTTTCAGAGAACTTTTTCAGTGGTTCTATACCACCTGATATGTGCAAGCAAGGACAACTCATTGATCTCTTGATTCTCGAGAACAAATTCACTGGTGGAATTCCTGCAACCTATGCTCAGTGTTCTTCTTTAGTTCGTCTGCGACTGAGCAATAATTCTCTTTCAGGTCAAGTCCCCTTTGGAATTTGGAATTTGCCAAGTCTAGTTATTATTGATCTGAACTTAAATCAGTTTGAAGGACCAGTGGCCTCAACCATTGGTGATGCAAAGTCTTTAGCACAGTTATTATTGGCCAACAATATGTTCTCCGGTGAATTGCCTCGAAGAATATCCGAAGCTACTTCATTGGTGAGAATCAGTATCAGCTCAAACAAGTTTACTGGTGAAATTCCAGAGACATTGGGCAGGTTAAAGAAATTGACTAATCTTCATCTGGAACTCAACCTGTTTTCCGGTAATATACCAGATTTACTAGGGTCATGTGTCTCTCTTACTGATATAAATCTTGCAGCCAATATGCTTTCAGGGAAAATTCCGGCTAGTCTTGGTTCACTGCAGAGTTTGAACTTCCTGAACCTATCAAATAATAAAATTTCTGGTGAAATTCCTGAAAGCTTTTCATCATTAAGACTAAATCTTCTTGATTTGTCCAATAATAGATTGGTTGGCTACATTCCTGATGCTCTATCGATAGAGGCTTTTAATGATAGCTTTGCTGGAAATCAAGGCCTTTGTAGTCAGAACATTAGAAGTTTGGGGCCCTGTTCATCGGAGATTGGCAAGACTAGGAAGATTAAAACCGTAGTCTTTTGCTTCATTGCACTTGCTGGAATCTTAGTTGTTGTTCTGTCATGTTGCTTATGCCTAAAGTTTAGGCAAAAAGATCAAGATAGCCCAATCAAGAAGGTTAATACTTGGAAGATGAAACAGTTTCATGTTGTGAGCTTCAGTGAAGATCAAATCCTAAAGGCACTCAAGCATGAAAATTTAATTGGCAAAGGTGGCTCAGGAAATGTGTATAAAGTTTTCGTTGACCATGGAAAACTGTTAGCCGTGAAACACATATGGAATTCAGATTCTGCCAACCAGAAGAGTTGCCAGAGTAGCTCAGCAATCCTGGCAAAGAATGAGGTCCGGTCCAAGGAGTATGATGCTGAGGTTGCCACATTAAGCTCAGTGCGGCATGTGAATGTGGTGAAGCTGTACTGTAGTTTCACAAGTGAAGACTCAAATTTGCTGGTTTATGAATATTTACCAAATGGTAGCTTGTGGGACTGGTTACATAAAAGTCAAAAGAATAAAATGGATTGGATAATCCGATACGAGATTGCTTTGGGGGCTGCTAGAGGGCTGGAATATCTGCATCATGGTTGTCAAAGACCAATACTACACCGAGATGTAAAATCCAGCAACATTTTGTTGGATGGTGACATGAAGCCTAAAATAGCTGATTTTGGTCTTGCCAAGATTTTGCGGGTAAATACTGCTAGGGAATCAACACATGTTATTGCAGGAACACCTGGCTATATGGCACCTGGTAAGTATCCCTTACTCTTTCTTAACAAATTTTGGTTCTTGAAAACAAATAGGAAGATATACACTAGTGAATGTTCCCTGGTATTGTATTGATGTTTATCAAATAACTTATGCTAACATTATTCCCTTTTTCTGTTTGATTTTGGGTTCAAGAATATTCTTATGCATACAAAGTGAATGAGAAGATTGATGTCTACAGCTTCGGTGTTGTTTTGTTGGAGCTTGTAACTGGAAAAAAGCCTGTGGAGCAAGAATTTGGAGATAATATGGATATAGTTCAGTGGGTTTACAGCAGATTGGAAGGAGAATGTAGAGAGACTGATTTAGTGGACACAAGAATCTCAGAGCCCGCAAAAGTAGATGCTGTGAAGGCGTTGAAAATTGCAATTCACTGCACAGCAAGAGTTCCAGCTTGGAGACCTTCCATGAAAATGGTGGTGCAAATGCTTGAAAATGCTGATCCCTGTAACCTCGCAGACATTGTTGTGAATACAGAGAGTAACAATTGCATGGATAAGGAGTTCCCTAGTAGTAGCAGTAGCAGCAGTAGCTTACACTGAATTTTGAATTGAGTATCTTGACCTGTAAATATGTGCCATGATTAGGCAAATGATGTTTTTTTCCGAAGGTTTTGTACGTTAAAAGGTTCGTATTTGTGGCTACTTCAGGACCATTTACATTATAAATTTGCCATTTATTGATCAGAAACGAATTTAAAGATCCCTTGAGCCACCTCGAAGTTTTAAATTTTATTGATTTTTAATTTATTTCAAACATTTTTATTTTCTTATTATTTTAAAAAATATACTTTAAAGAATTTTTTTTTTCAAATCTTTATTAATATGGACGAGTAATTAAGAAATATTAAAATTCTCATACTATCATCATAAGAATTTTGATTGATTAATAATGCCCCAATACTTCAAAAGATCAAGTAGAGACGAACAATTGCATATAAAAGCAAGAAAAGAATACAGTGCCCCTAGACATAACACATTAATGGTCATAATGATCACAATTCTCATCTTTCGGAATAACCGATAAAACCAATGAGTCTTATAGGAGGAGGTTCACCGTATTATCATCTGACAAGGCTTGCACATTCTCAGTCTCAGATTCGATTCCATAAACCCTTTTTCTCTGCCCATTCTATTTATCAAACCAACTTGTCTTTCGCTCTTGCAAATCTCACTCTCTCAGGTATCTTTTTCCTTCTCTGGGATAACGTTCTTCTGGCAAATTTTTTGTTGAAACGATTTTGTTATGCTTTCTTGTTTCTGGGTTTGGTCTATAAAATCAAGATTCTTGTGTAGTCGATTAAAAACTATAGTTAGTCAGGCAATGGCAAGGTAAAGTTCTCAACTTTTGCACTAGATTACTACAGTTAAGCATATGTTTTTTATGTTGTTTATCTATGTCCACCGATATGGCATCTCTGTGAAGTACATAATCTGACCATTTGCAGATATCTGTACAAGCCTAGACGGTTTTTCTCAAAGAGAAATAAGAAACATTCATGAATTTCTCCGAACTCCATTTAGCTCTATTTGTGCGTGTTTTTTTTTTTTTGGGATTGGGTGGTTTACTGACTGATCAAATTCCTTATTCCCTTTAGCCAATTGCATAATGGCATTCGAGCATAAGCAAGAATAGGTGAAAGAAAGAATCCTGTTATCAAATTCTCTCCTTGCCCAATGTACGTCTTGTGCTGAGTGTATGATTTTGGACTTTTTGTTATGATCACAGAGAAAAGTAAGAGAAGGGAACTACTTGTTTGTTTATTTACTTGGCTGTGATGTTGTGTTCTGCTTGACTTGGCAGGGAGAAATAATTTTGTCTCACTTGCACAAAATCTTAACTATAACAGCGAGAATTCATCGAGTGTGGAAGCAATGGATTCCAGTAAAGAAGGCCTGGAACTGAATAGAAATCTTTATCCAGAAGTGGAGCCATACAGTACTGGCTTCTTGAAGGTTTCAGACCTTCATACCGTATACTGGGAGCAGTCAGGGAATCCAAATGGTCATGTGAGCTGTTACTGTATTTGAAATTGTTAGATAAAATATTTATGTGTAATCTGCATTCTATTTTGTTTGTCTACATTTTTGTGGTTGGCATGCTAATTGAAACAAGTTTTTGATCGTTCAACCAGCCATTTCAAAATTTGAATATACATTATATGATCCCTTCTTCTAGAAGACTGGTGGAGAAAGGGTTAATTTGTACTTCTCAGTTGTTAGTTGCCATGGAAAGTTAATTTGAGGGTCATTGATCTTAATGCTTCTGGTCTTGGTTTTCTACTGCTGGAATTTGGCTTTTATTGTGGTGGATCAAATGTAAGTACTAAAATAAGGGTACAAGAGGAAAAGGGGCATAACTGGCTGGCTGAATTTCAGTCTACAGGACAGAAGTTTGAATCCAATCCCTATCTCCAGGAAAACATAATTGCTACATAACTCTTAATTAAGGGTAAAACCTTAAATTCTGATGGAAGTTCTTTAGATGATGATGAAATGGGAATAGTTTTTTCTTCTTTCTTTTTAGAAAAAGAAATATTCTTTTTATTAGGAGTACAAAGAGGATGAGTTAACTAGTGCTAAATTGCATACTAGAGAGAGACATGAGGCCTCAGAAGCGATGCTGCTTTCTTGGTTCATACTTCGTTGATTTAAATTATTAACCACCTAGAAAGTGTTGTAAAACGATCCAACTTTCCTGCTCATCTTATCTTCTTTGATTTGCATATTGTTAAAAAGCTTGTAAGAGTTGTCTGTTTTAAATTTTAATATAATTTCCTGATTTCCTGTGCTTTTAACATTTACTTAGAGCCCTTATAGTACTTCTGGTGAAATTCTTCTAGTTCATGTCTTTTTTGAATGAGTTATTTTGTATTTAAATGCTTATATCATGCATATATCTTTTTGGCTTTACAAAATATTTCATTCAAGGATTTTATAATATTCCAATTTATAACTATGAGATGTTGCTTATGTCATAATTTTACATTTTGCAGCCAGTAGTTTTTCTTCATGGAGGACCCGGGGGTGGAACATCACCAAATAATCGTAGATTCTTTGATCCAAACTTTTATCGTATCATTCTGTTTGATCAGGTTCATGTTCTGAACTATGTTAATTTGGACTGAGTCAGTGCAATGCTTATGGAAGAACTTTTCCATTTTTTCAGCGAGGTGCAGGAAAGAGTACACCCCATGCTTGCTTGGTGGAAAATACAACTTGGGACCTAGTTGAGGACATCGAAAAACTACGGGAACACTTGCAGATTCCAGAATGGCAGGTTTGGGGCCATTTCTGTATTAATGGTTTGCTAAATATTACCTTTCTGTATTTCATCAAGTTGATTTCCAGGTTTTTGGTGGTTCTTGGGGAAGTACGCTTGCTCTTGCATATAGCCAGGCACACCCTGAAAAGGTCAGCTTCATCTTTATAAATAATTTTTAAAGGGAAATTTTATTTTACTTCTTGTATGCACCTAATACTTACATTCTTTAGCTTTCTTTCTATCCATCCTTTATTGCAGATTTACCTCTTTTGTTTTAAGAACTTTTCTGACAATATTACTGAGATATTTTATCTGCTCCTGCTTTAAGGTTTCTGGCATTGTACTCCGTGGCATATTTTTGTTGCGAAAGAAAGAAATTGATTGGTTTTATGAGGGCGCTGCTGCTGCTATATTCCCTGATGGTATGTCCTTACTTTTGGTTGTGTCAAGGAAGATATTATATTGCTGAATGTATATTTTGTGTTTTCTTAACTTTATTCACTAATGTTTTCATGAATTCAATTACATGAATGCCCGTGAACACATGTATATACTCATATTAATTCAACTTTGCAACTCTGAAATCCTCATATTGTGGAAATTGAAATTGTGTTTCTACACTTTCTTTCACCCTTACCCACCTCCCCCCAGATTTCTATTGCACTAATGAACTCTCTTTATATAGCCTCATGAGACTTCTGTGCAACATATCCTTAACGTTTCTACCATTGACCACTCGGTCAGTTGTAACTTGGGCCTCTGTCTTGTGAACATTTCTGCTTCAAGAATATCATCCTTCCATGTGATCGAGCAATTTATAGCGTTCTGTTTCATAGAACTAGAGACTATGTTTATGCTGAAGTGAATGATGTGCATATCCATTCCATATTGCAATTTCCAATTTAAGTCTATTTCTTTAGAATGGTATACCATCTCAATGTTTGACTTTGCATCATAATATCTATTTTTTGAAAAAAATTTACTTGCAACACCTTTATCATTGCTTCAAATTTTGTAGTTTGGGGGGTAGGGAACTGGATCAGGAGTTCATTTGCTATCAAGCTAAGTCATTTGCTTGGTCTTTGTGCTGAATCTGCTGATTGAGGAAGTCCCTTGAGACCTTCGACAACGAGGGTGGTAACTTGGTATGACGATGTATGGAAAAAATGTTCATTTTTCTCTGCCAAGAAATTTATGAGTGATTGTGGCATTGCTGGGATAGCATTGAGATTTTCTTTGTGGCTACTCTCTTAGCATGTACTGTTACTCTACAATTCAAGCTTGTGTTGGTCATCTTATAAGTTCTAAGAGTGGTGTTTTCTGTATCCACAGCTTGGGAGCCATTCAGAGATCTCATTCCGGAGAATGAAAGAAGCTGTTTTATTGAGGCCTATCATAAAAGATTAAACTCTGATGATATGGAAACACAAGTAAGATATACTTGGCGAAAAGAAAAATAATTTATGCACTGATGCATGCTCTTTTTCTAACATTTCTTGTGATTAGATTTAGTCATGCGTCACAAAATATAATAAATCAGATGCTTTATAAGGAAGTTGCTTGAGAACCTTAAAACCCCCAAACCCCACACACACACACTTTTTTTGTCTTTGCTTCTAGTACATTTGACAACTTGGTGTTCTTTTTATAATTACAAGGCGAGAAAGATTTTGGAAGATGTGTATGTGTTCAGGTTTTTCTTTATAATTGGACATGGTAGTATAATGTGCATTCATTATAATTCTAGGATAAGGATAACACAGCTATCTTTTGCAAATAGTGGGAATGGAAGGTTTCTTGTACATCCTTTCACTCTTCAAAAGTCTGTTACTGGTTTTGTGTTTAATGTTGAAAGAGAGATTAAATCTTTCAAGCTGTTGGCCTTTTAGCATTTTAGGTTTTATTTTAATGTGTATAATAAATTTCTCATGTTGAGCATTATTTTCGTGTTCCATTTTTTTCTCTTTAGTATGCTGCTGCCAGGGCATGGACCAAATGGGAAATGATGACTGCACATCTTCTGCCAAATGAGGAGAATATAAAGAGAGGGGATGATGACTCCTTTTCTTTGGTGAGTATATACAAGGGGAGGAAAAATGCATGCTTTTGTAGTGCCTCCTGGGAATTCTTTGTCCTCTACAAAGTGGGACAATTTAAGGGTGTGTTTGAATACACCATCCAGATCATTACATTCCACAAAATGCACATTTAGATTGGAGTCCCTTTTTCGCTCAAAAATGAAAAATCTGACCCAAACCTGAATTGAAACACCTATGTAACTTGGGATGGATCAAATTTTTTTTATTTTGGAACAAAAAATGGACTCCAATCGACACGTGCATTTTACGTGCTGGATGGAGAGTATGTGTTTGGATGGTGTATCCAAGTACACCCTAACCTTTTTATGTGTACTTTATTTTTATCTTTGATCACAAAACATGTTTCTGTTAGCCTGATAGGATAATTTCATGTCTTTTTAAATTGTAATCATGTGTTTTGAGAGCAACCACAGTCCAGTCAACTTGACTCAGGAAATAATTCACATGCTTCATAATTTGTTGAGTTATTACATTTTTAAAGCAGTGCTTTAGAAGCAGAATAGTCCAGGATTAAGGCTGGAATTTGATATTGCAAAATGATATTAAAATTGCATCCACTAAATGGTCATTATATGGTGTCTCCTTTAGCTTTATTGATAAATAGTCCACTCTAGCTACATTTTTCTTCCTTTTTGTAACATTGTGATTGCCCATAAAAAAATATTAAGTTTTTGACGAGTTCATTCCATGATGTAAATTTGTTTATGTTCTTCATCCACATAATAAGTTTTATTTGTTTCCTTGTATTTGATCATCCATCCAGGCATTTGCGAGGATTGAGAATCACTATTTTGTGAACAAGGGCTTCTTTCCTTCGGATTCTTTCCTGTTAGATAACGTTGAAAAGATAAAGGATATTAAGACCATTATTGTTCAGGTATATCCTACCAAATAATTATTTCCTCCTTGTCAATTGACCAGGCTTGCTGTGCCTCAGGAAGTATTCCATAGCAGAAGTCTTGCTCTTTTGCACCAGAAATTTGATTGACTCGCTATCTTACCATCTTAATGTTTAATCATTGTTTTCAAGGGGGTTTTGCTCTGATAAATGTCCTAAGAACATTTCTACGATGTATCTAGGAACTCATTTTTCTTTATTCTCCTTTTGCAGGGAAGGTATGACGTTTGCTGTCCCATGATGTCAGCATGGGATCTTCATAAAGCTTGGCCAGAGGCCGAATTTATAGTAAGAGACTAGTTTTCTAGTAGTTTTATAATAAAGTGCTCTTTAGAAGACTAAGAAACATTTTTGTTTTCCTTTGACTTGTCATTTCAAAGTGTTCGTCAATTTGAAGTTGTTTTTATTCCTTCTGATCTTTTCTCTTTAAGAGTTAAAACGTTGATTTATCTTTATTATGAAGTTTAAGAGGAGTACAAGACTTGCAGCGGAAAGGGAAAAAAAAAAGAGTACAAGAGGGGGCTACAAATCTATCCCTTCTAAACTGAACCAAGAAAATTATAGTAGAATGTGTGCCGGTGATCCTTAACGGCGCATACTGCAAATGCATACCATAACTGTTTGTTCTTGTTCCTTTATCAAACTTCAGATTTCTTTCCTGTGAATGGGTGCTACATTCTTGTCTACTTACATTTCAAAACAAAGTCTTACTTTACATTTTAGACATTGTGTCACAGAAATCTTTATTGCAATGTAGGTTGTTCCAAATGCTGGACATTCTGCTAATGAACCAGGAGTTGCCGCAGAACTTGTTGCTGCAAATGAGAAACTGAAAAATTTTGTCACAGGAAATCAGTGCTGAGAAATTGTTTCTGCATTTACAGTCGCTGAAGCATTGCCTTCATAGCTCCTTTGCCTTTTCGTTTATATCCTTTTAGTGTCTTGTAGCTCAAGTATAATACATGAGTTAGCTACTACCTTGCAGTCCAGGGTTGTTTACCCTGGATATCTTTATTGTTGAACTATAACATGAGAAAAATATAACTCTTTTCTTGCAAAAGTTCTCATTCATTATTCATTAGGGACGTGTTCTGCAGATAATTTAAGGAACACACTGTCATTATACCTTGCATTCAATAGATTTTTCACCAGAGGCCCTGAATTACATACAGAGTAAGAAAGGCAAGAAAAAAACAAAAAAAAGTGATGAAATGGGGCAAATCCAATGTGCCCTTTCCCTCAAGTATAATAATTCAATAGTTATTGAACGATGGTGACAATCATCTACGCAATTTTTCTCACACAGCTCTTTGGTAAATGGGAAGTATGGAAGTTTGGTTCCTTGGG